>JACXGI010000938.1:0-77203 GCA_016801175.1 Esox masquinongy
CTGCCTGAGCCCTGCCTGTACTTCTGTTGTCCGCCGGTATTCTGACCTCTCGCCTGTCCCCGACTACTCTGCCTGCTCCCTGACTGTACTGTTGCCGCCAGCCCGTGTACCGACTCTCTGCCCGTCCCTGACCACTCTGCCTATCGCTCGTCTGCCCCTTCGCCGCCGTTACGTTAAACGCCTTACCTCCCGTCCCTGTCCACACTACCTGCCCTTTTCCCACTCGCTCCCAGTCCGCGATTGGATCCTCACCCGTGCCCCTGACATACTGTATTTATTTAGCAATTCAATTTAATGTTTTGGGCCTGGTCGTCAATATTCAACATTAATCATTAATGTTAAGCTGGAGGGTTCCCTGTGCAGTTCATAGCCTTTATTTTCAGAGAATCTCTCTTATAAGTAATATTTGTATAGTATCAAAATTAAATCCAAATTTAATTAGAATCAAATCGGACCTAGTGAATTACAATCAAATTGAATTGGTAGATCAGTGTTGATACCCAACTCTAATAGAGATCATACTTATCCCAGAGAGTGAGACTGGAAAAAAACCAATAATCATATCATAACATTTTGTAGGCAGTTTCAGGTTGTAATGACATCTTTTGAAATACATTTTTGAAATATTTCCCTAACCGTGATTAGTTTGATCTTTAGCCGAAGGTTTTGACTAATATTCCAATTATACTGACCTACTACAAGCACCTGTCTTTTGTGCTCTATCAGTGTTTGATGGTCTCTTTTGTTTAGCTTGTCAACCCTGTTATAGTGTAGAGTGAGTCAACTAATGAATGATACAACAAGACAATTATCACATTAGATGTTCACGCCATTGGGAGCTTTGTTTTCACATTTTTATTAATTTAGTGAAGTCTTGAAATAGATAGACTTTGAACACCATGTCTTGGGAGTTGGTATCAATAAAATGCTATTATCATTTTATTGATAATAGCATGCTGAGGCCTAATTTGTTATTTAAGCCAGACAGACTGGGTCTGCTGATAATGCAAATGACATCTATACTTCCATTAAGGCTTTGCAGAATTAAAAGAAGCAAATAAGTGGTACAATAAGACTGTACCTAATCCACTGGCCCAGCGCCCCTGACAGGTATTCGTCATGCATGTACTGGCTATATTAAGGATAGGTATCCTAATGTATGATAAATGCATATTAATTCACTATAGTGACTGTTATATTTAACTCTATATATCATTTTTAACATGAACATTAGTTAACACATTAGGTTCCTCTCATTCATAAGTAATAAATCTGTAATTTCCATAGTATAGATGTTGTATTCACTTCTTACATGGGAATCAATGTAAAACACCTTACAGTGGTTATTGAAAGTATGTGAACCACACAGGGATGTCATTATTTTTGCATAAAATCTTAAAATAAACTCATGAAATCCTTTTTGTAATAAAGACATTACAAATAAAGGACATAAACAAAAATATTACATATTTTTTTGGTTTATTTTAACAAAAGCTCAGATTACATGTGTGCAAACATATGTGAACCCTTCATTCAATAGCTTTTGGCAACTCCATTAGTTGCGATAACTTTTATTAATCAATGTCTTCTATAGCCAATAATCAGTCAATACTCTGACAGCTCTGACAGCTCAGTCTATACTTTGACAGCTTTTTTGAGTGATTTTTAGAGTCCTCCTTACAGAACTCAGCCAATTGATTGAGGTTTGAGCGGTGTCTGGCATGTACCGCCTGCTTCTAGTCCTGCCACAGCATCTTGATTAAATAAAGGTCAGGAGTTTGACTTCGCCAATCCAAAACTAAAATTGTCTTTCTTCTGAGCCATTCTTTGGTAGATTTGCCAACTGTACCTCTCAGGAATTCCGTTCAAATGGACCTATTTTGTAAATTGCTGTTACGTTCAGTATGAACATAAATCGGTTCAATTACATTCACTATCTACACCAAACAGCAAAAGTCCCCAACAAAAAATCTCACCTTACATTGGAATCAAACTCATCAGACAAAGTCAGTTGAAACACTCACTCACCATCCCCGACCACAATGTCCTAGCAAATAGCTACTCTATTTATTATTTATTAATACGTTCATAATTGCCCATAGAAGCCGGTTTCCTAATGTAGGTAAATGTCACTTCTCATGTTGAATGTAATAGCACTACTGATATGTTCATATTGAATTTAATAGCGTTTTCCAAAATAGTTGCATATGTACATAATTCCTGTGATGCTGAATTGAGATTTGCTTGAATGCTTTTGGATGTTGTCTTGTTGGAAGACCGATTCTCTGCCCAGCTACTGCTCCTTGATTGATTTCCTGACGTTCTGTTTAAGAATCTCCTGGTTTACCTCAGAATTCATGTTTCCCTTGATGATGTGCAGTTGTCCAGATCCTGAGGAGGAAAGCCCCATGCAGCCCCAGTTCTTGAGATTCCACCACCATGCTTGACTGTTTGGATGTTTTTTTGTGGTAGGCAGTGTTGGGTTTTTGCCTAACATATCGGTTTTGATTGTGACCAAAAAGGTCAATTTTAGACTCATCTGTTCAGATAATGGACTTCCTGAAACATTCAGGTTTGTTCTGGTGGTCTGGAAAACTTAAGACAGCAGGGGCTCCTTTTTTGACAGCAGGGCCTTCTTCCTAGCAACAGTCCCATGAATGCCATTTTGATTGATTTGATTGATTTATTGATTGATAGTTTTTCCTATTGTTGAAGCAATCAATCAATCAATCAATCATTGAAGCATGCACTTACCTGAGATGCAGCAAGAGAGATCTTCAAATCTCCAGATGTTATGTTTGGGTTGGCATTTTCCTGATTTATTATTTTTCTTGTGGCTCATGGGGTTATTTTTAAAGGGCGTACAGACCGAGTTGCTGTCATGTTAAAATCACCCCATTTGTAAATGATTTGCATCACAGTAGACTGAGGGAGCTCAAATCTTTTTGAGATGGTTGAATAGCCTTCCCCAGACTGATTTGCTCTTACTACCCTCTTCCTGGTGATGTCCTTTCCTTTCAGCATGGTGTGTTTTGCATTCACCTGTGTGGTTAACACTAGAACCGCCAAATGCCTACGCCAATTGGCGTTTGAGTTTGTAATTAAAATAAAACTGCCATTTTGAAAGCTACACCCTCCTCCTTCCATGACTTTTCCTAAATAGGCGTATCTTACATTGTTCTGTTGTCGGAACTCTAAACTGACGTACAGAAAACGATTTAGAGACGATTTACCGGTTTTTTTACCCTGTTTTCCTACTTTTTTTACCCTGTTTTCCTATCATCCTAATTCGCCAACAGCCCACGCCACTTAGCGTTGGTACCCAAATGGTACCCAGGCGCTAATCACCCCTCACTGAATGCCTGACGTCAATGGATGAATGCGCAATACTCCCAGAAGGATGATCAGACCTTGGTTGAATTTGAATAATTTACAAATGGCTTAATTAGGCTATTATTGAAACATAATACAAACGATATAGACTACTTATCACACATTACTGTTTTTCAATAGGAGATTCAGCTTATTGTGTAAGCTAATTCATCAAATGTAAATCTACAAATGTATTATCCTAAAAAAGTATTAACTAAACGAAATACCAAGGATATTGTTTAGGAGTCACAACTCACTAATTCAAAAAAGATATTACAAGTTACTGTTTTTATTTTAGGAGAAAAAGAGAAACTAAATCGCACACACATCCTTTTGACTCTTTTAATATTCTCTGCTTATTTTACTGAAGATTAAGATCCTAAAAATGTATTAGACAAAATAATTATTCACTAAAAGAAATACCAAGGATATTATTTAGCAGTCACCACTCACCAATTCAACAAAGGTATTACAATTTACTGTTTTTATTTTAGGAGAAAAAGAGAAACTAAATCGCACACATAGCCGATCGTCACTCTTAGATTTTTCTCTGCTTATTTTACTGAAGATTAAGAAATTGCATACATGTTGTTTACATTCTTTTTCAGTTGTTACACGTACATGTCTACCTCGGGAACCTAGTCTAAACAAATCTAATGAATAGCAAGGGATTAGCAATGACGTCAATGTATGAATGGGCGATAACCCCCTCATCAACCCAGACACACCTATGCATGTGACTGAAGTGAGAAGATGAGGGTAGAAAGTGTATATAATCTGAACTCGGTGAGCAAGTCAGACACAAGTCAGACACAATATACAGCGTTTAGTTCACAATGGCAAACCAAACCCAACGATTTGACGCCCTGACAGCATTGCAGATGCTGCAAGATTTAGATGAGATGGCGTCAGATGGAGGATCAGAAATAAATCCCGAAATCGACGAGTCGGATGCGGGTCTTCGTCTGATTCAGATATTAAACCGCCACCGCCAATGCCTAAGCCTCCTCACAAAAAAAAAAAGAAACGAACCAACGGCGACCCCAAATGCCACTGCGAGTCTGGAAGAGACGGCACAATTTGGGTAAAATTAATTTTATCAACTTTAGCAATTTTATTTCTATGAATAGGCTGTAGCCTATGTGTTATTCATTATTTGAAATGTATCGTGTTTATCAAGCAACCGTGCATTAGGCCTATGTAGACTATTCATGCGCATATCCTTTGATTGTCGCAAACTAGTCGATAATGTCTCTTATTTTACCTTGTACATCATCAAAATGAAAACTAAATACTAAAGGATTTACCTTTGAATAATTTAAGTGTTGAGTAATTTTCATTTTTTTAATTTGTAGGGCCTAGTAAACGAATTAAAATACTATAGCCTGCGTTCTTAAAAATAATTGTTCTCTGTTTTTTGGTTTTTTTTTTCGTATGATAAAACCTTAAATATAAACACATTCTTGTATTTTTCAAATTCATTTACCATTTAAAACAAACAAATTCTGTAATTCATTATTTTTTATACTTCTATATAGTTTGATGACGACTCAGTAGATAGAACTGATGCTCTGGCTGGATGGTGATGCTGCGGAGGAGAATGTCCATGCTAATAGGGACGATTCATATGCTAATGATGCCAAACGGCGTTCGGCTCTGGCGGTTATGGCGGGTAAAAAAGGCCTGGCGATTCTAGTGTTAACTGACCAGGTTTCTTGTCTCTATTTATCAGAGTACTGCTCAAACTCTTTTCTAAAGATCCCTCCTTTAGTTAATTTGGTACCCAATTATTTTTCCACTTGATTCTACTTACATACTTGATTTAACCAACTAGGGGTTAATTTATTTCTACACCTACACTAATTCCTTTTTAATTGTGTTATTTTACAACACAAAGCCGGCTCTAGCCTTTTGGGGGCCCTAAGCAAAATTTGATTTGGGGCCCACTCTCCACTAGCAGTTGGGGGCCCCCTTGTGGTCGGGGGCCCCCTCAAAACCAACATATGGAGTGCAAACCAACCATACCTCTCCGGGATTATGTTTGTATGGAACTTTGTTTGTATGGAACTCCAAGGCTTTGGAACGCATTTCTACCGTGACTTTGAATCTATTACCATCTTCATCCAACGCCTCAAGCCCCTGCCTTTCCCCTAAGCCCCTGCCCTTTCCCTTCCCCTATCCCCTGCCCTTTCCCTTCCCTTGGCCCCTGCCCTTCGTCCAGTGTCAGTCCTTTTCTTTACATTTTTCTACGTATTGTCCAATCTCTCTGCTTGGATGTTGTTTTGTACCTGTTGTAAAGCGCCTTTGGGTCAAATAAAAGTGCTTTATAAGTTCAATGTATTATTATTACAACCATCGGAATTAAAGTTGGTTGTGGAAACGCCCAAGCAAATATACACACTTTTTAACTATGAATACGCTCATAACCAGGGTGGCCAGGGTCCAACAGTAAACAGCAGTTTTCATATGTTGACACTGAATGTAATCACGACTGATTAAGGACCAGTAGCAATGGGGTATGTTGATATTGAATGAAATAGCACTACTGATATGTTCATACTGAACAAAATTGCATTTTCCAAAAGAGTGACATATCCACATAATTCTTGCGATGACGTTTTGCTATAAATGTAGTGCGTCAGAATAAAAAATACATTCTTACAAATAAAAACATCATGATGAACACAAAAACATGTATTATTGAAAAAAGGGTCAGCAATGAATAGAGTAAGTTTTTGAAAGACTATACGTTGTCCACATGTTTGCCCACATCTATTTTCTTGTGGAGCTGATCTGTCGTCATCTTTCAAGACCTCACAAATTGCCTGTGATTTATAAGTCAATACAACAGATTGATCTGAATGTTGTGGCACAAATAAGAATGACAATTCTCTAATTTAGAACTGCATTACTCTCTCACATGCGAATTGTCAACGGAAGCACGGCTTGATGAACTTGGCCAATGATAGCACTCTCTTGACAGCAGGTGGGATCAATGGTCTGTCATCTGCAGACCAAAGGCACAATGCTTGTGATGTCTGCTGAGACAGAAAAGGCCCATAACAAAAACAGCAAACCATCACAGATGTAATACAATTGTGTTTCGAATACTAGTATGGGGGCAGCATGTATACCGGTTTTGGCTTGTTATAACACCATGGCATGATGTGTGTCTATGGTGTGTGAAGCTGGGC
This sequence comes from Esox masquinongy, assembly GCA_016801175.1. Classification (NCBI taxonomy): domain Eukaryota; kingdom Metazoa; phylum Chordata; class Actinopteri; order Esociformes; family Esocidae; genus Esox; species Esox masquinongy. The sequence continues at coordinate 6,567 of JACXGI010000938.1, forward strand.
AAACATGGTCTGTGGGTTTTGTGAAGCGTAATACCTGCATTGCAGTGGTTGTGCATAGCAGTACATAGTACCCATGGCAGTCAAGACAGAGAGCAGACCAAGGAAAAGGTCGGAATAAAAGAACAGCCCGTGAATCTGAATGAAATGTGCCAGCCATTAATTCTTATCCAAGCAAAATCCTTTTAACTTAAATGTTAATAACATTTATAACATAAATAATCTGTAACCATTACCAAAATGTAGAAATATGTTGATAGATGTATAAATATCTATATTTTGTTTTAATTTGTAGGTCTGTATTAAAAACTTGAAATTTGTCATAAATCTCAAAAAACTACTCTTCTTTTGTAGACATTTTTGTATTACTTTAGTATAAATAAATGTTAATTTGGATTCATATGTTGTTTTTTTCTGACTTTATGTGAACGAAAAGACACAAATTTGCCCGTTTTCTCATTGGAAATAGGTACATTTCAAAATATCACTGGCCTGGTCACAAAAGCAAAGTTTGTGGGGAATAATAGCCATTTTCTATACTTTTTAGGCATGAGCAATTAGGAAATAACACTTACTACCCAGGAAAAAAAATCTGTTACACAGTATAGGTAAACATAATTCATTTACATTAACTAATGGTGAAGTATCAGTTCTAAATGGTTTAGAGCTACCAATGGATCATTAGTTAATGATTGTTAAGGTAGGATAATTCTTCACTTTATTTAAGGGGACACAACATAAATAACTAATGGTGAAGTATCAGTTATTATTGGTTTACAGCTATCAATGGGTCATTAGTTAGTCATTGCTAAGGTAGGATGATTCATCACTTTACTTAAGGGGACACAAAAGTCACAAAAGTAAAATTACCTAATAGTGAGGTATCAGTTATTAATGCTTTATTCCAGCTCAATGTTAGTTAGAATACTAGAGGTAGCACATATACACATATACAAGAATGACAGGATTAACTGAAAGTGTAGGCTATAAAGACAATTTGTAAAACAACCACTCTGGACACATGGACAGGATGAAGGAAGAGGTGAGTAATGTCTTTTCTGTGGAAGTGGAGACCGGCAAGTCTTATGCAAGAAATAAACAGTCACATCAATCAGTCAATCAAATTTAACTATGTCAAGCCCTTTTTACATCAGAGGTTTTGACAAAGTGCTTAATCCAGCAGTTATTTTGTACCTATGTGTAAAATACATGTTCAGCTAGAGTAATAAAATGTAGTAAAAGGATGAGACTACTGCAAAATACCTTCATGTTAACACGAATACGACATGGATGAGCAAGCGAGCAAAGTGCTAAATGAAACACACTTGACTGGAGCCAGCATACAGCTAACTGGAGCCAGTTAATAACCAACCTAAGATAGCTAACGGGAACTAGCTAATCGCTAACCCTTACAGTACAACAATTGCAAAGTCCCTAAACAATACAGTTACAAAATTCTATTTTATTAATCCTAGGGATATTTTCAGGACGGTTGTTTTCAAAATTAAATTGTTCATTAGTAAAAAAAACAATGTCGTTTTTTTCAAAAAAATGCAGCAAACTGTATCGAAATTCCCAGTATAATTTTGTACTTTACTGACCTGGAAAACAGGATAAATGAAGAAAAAAGAAAACACAGCTGTTCCTTCAAGAGTTGTGAGAACGCGCAGGTGTTTGGATTGTAAACAGTCCCAACACAACGTGACCACCAACGGTAGTAAGTGCCCTTCAATATATGTAATTTATCCCCATTTCAAACAATACATAACCCCAAACGCGACCATACAGTTTGTGTGCTTCATACCTATTTGAGGATGCAAGTAGCCAGCCCACCTTATAATGTTGAACAATGTAATAATGTATATTATTACTTAGCCTATTTCCTACATGAATGCAGGTCCTGCATCAACATCAAAATCCAGTAGTCTAGAAATCAGAATTAGAATCAGAAAGAGTTTTATGGCCAAGTAAGTTTCATAGCAAACTAGGAATTTGTTCTGGTCTGTTGGTGCTGCAATTTTGTAAAAGAAAAACAAATAAGAATAGTGGACTGAGCATAAAAACAGTAGACTGAGCATTAATAAATACTAAAATATACAAAAAAAATGTCAAAAGATATGTAAGGTGAAAGAATTGTCCAGTTGAGGGTTATGTGAGTATGTGGGAAGGGGTCATAGATTTGTCTAATTGATGGTTGTGTGTGTGTGTGGGGAGCGGGCTATTGTCAGTTTGGCTCCGGGGGCATGTTCATGAGGCCTATTGCTGTGGGAAAGAAATGGTTTTGGTCCTGATTGACCTCAACCTTCTACCAGAGGGAACAGTTCTGAATAGTTCATTTCCAGGGTGAGAGGGATCAACCCCAATCTTTGCCATTTGCCTCCACGTCCGGGAGGTGTGTAGGTCTTGTAGAGACAGCAGATTGCAGCCAATCACCCTCTCTGCAGAGCAGACAATGCGCTGACTGCAGCGTACCTGACGGTGATGGAGAAGGTCAAGATGGACTCTATGATGGCAGTGTAGAAGGGCACCATCATAGACTTATTCAGGTTGAACTTTTTCAACTGCCGCAGGAAGTACATCCTCTGCTGAGCTTTTTTTGAAAGAGAGGTGATGTTCAGATCCAACTTGAGGTCCTGGGCGATGTTGGTGCCCAGAAAGCGAAAGGACTGAACAGAGTTGACTGGGGAGCCACCCAGGGCGATGGAGGAGATGGGCAGCTAGGCTTCTCCTGAAGTCCACTGTCATCTCCACTCTCTTTAGGGCGTTGAGCACCAAGTTCTGACTACAACAGGAAACCAGATGGTCAATCTCCCACCTGTAGGTGAACTTGTCTCCATCAGAGATAAGTCCAATGAGGGTGGGGTCATCTGTAACCTTCAGGAGCTTGACAGAGTGGTGACTGGAAGTGCAGCTGTTGGTGTACAGGGAGAGGAGTAGGGGGGACAGGACACAGCCTTGAATGGAGCCGGTGTTGATGGTCAGGGGATCAGACAGGTGCTTCCCCAGCCTCACATGCTGCCTCCTGTTGGACAGGAAGGCTGTGATCCACCTGCATGTGGACTCGGGCACTCCAAGTTGGGATAGCTTGTCTTGGAGCAAAGCGGGAATGATGGTGTTGAATGCAGAACTGAAGTCAACAAACAGGATTCTGGCATAGGTTCCAGGGGAGTCCAGATGCTGGAGGATGAAGTGAACAGCCATGTTGACTGCATCGTCCACAGACCTGTTGGCTCTGTAGTCAAACTGCAGTGGGTCTAGAAGAGGGTCAGTAACGTTCTTGAGGTGGGACAGCACAAGACGCTCAAATTACTTCATAACCACAGAGGTCAGGGTGATGGGTCTGTAGTCATTAATTCCTGTGATCCTTGGCATCTTGGGGACTGGGATTATGATGGACGACTTGAAACAGGCCATGATGCAGCATATCTCCAGTGAGGTGTTGAATATGTTCTTAAACACAGCAGAAAGCTGATCTGCAGTGCTTTAGGGTGGATGGGGAGACACCGTCAGGCCCTGCAGCTTTTTGGGGGTTCTGTCTCTTGAATAGCCTGTTTACGTCCCCCTCCAGGATTGAAAGTTCCATTGCAGTGGCAGAGGTGGGGATGATTGGGTTGGGTGATTGTGCATGGGCCCTGACGTGGTACAACATTTCTACTGTACACCCTTAGATAAAAAGGGTTTTGAACCGTTGTCATCTGAAAAAAAAAAAATTGGAGTAAATTGCTGTTTGAAACACAATGCATTCTAAATAGAAAACTGATGTGGCCTGTAAAAAATGTTTTCGTAATATTTCTGCCATAGAGTCTAACTAGGCAAATAAATTATTTTATTCCGAAGTATTGTTGGATACATGTATTGTTGCTGAATACAGGACACCTAATAATAAAGTGAAAAGCCACAAAATAACTCCATTTAGGAATCAATAGACGTCAACATTGTTGAGGCCTTTATCTCGCTAATATGACAGTTGCCATTGAACAATAACATACAACATATTCTAGCAGAAATTGCACCTTTTCTTTTTTATATTTACATGTTTGTTGGTGAATTTATGCTTTTTCATGTTTTCAGTGCTCATGATCATTTGTTTATTCAGTATGCAAGCTGTAATGGCTCTTCTCTTTTCAATGATGTATGGTGATACATGGTTCTTTGGTTTGTCCTATGATGACAAACCGAAGAATCCTGTGGTTCCTTTTTTTGTAAGAGTATGTTTATCTTGGTAACCAAGAAATGAAATAGAATTGCCTGTCATATTTTGCTGGTTTACCAAAGTTGTTGTTCTTTTACCCAAAGCGAATGGTTCATAGTCTGTCTGCGATATCCAGTAACCACATTTCTTTCTCTCTGTCTTTTCTAACAGTGGCCCCTACGTCTCCTAGTCTGCGTTCAGAGGTCTTCAAGCCATGCATTGATGACAAGGATCTGGCATTCTGTCTCAACGAGGGCGAGTGTTCCATCATTGAGACAGTAGCAGGAGTGCACAGACACTGCAGGTAAGTTTGTGTATGTCTGTCTCTCTGTTTATAGTGCGTCTGCTTATTCCAGTAGCTGTTTCTATTAAATGTAACCACACCAGTTGGAATCTTGCATGAAAATAGCTGTATTCATCCAGAGGGAGTTTCAATTTGATATGAGGTTTATTATATATACATATATATAACACATATATAACACATATATATATATATAACACATAAAACATAAGATTTAAGATATAGCACATACAGGACATAATGTGGACAGTCACCCACCATTCTGTGGTCAAAATGGGGCTTTATCTCTCATCTTCTGTACAGCTCTAATAAAAAAAAACCTGCTAGCTTCACAACTAACACTAGTGCACGTTATGGATGAGGGCTATACCCACAGTTCCACCATAATGACTGGTGCTGTATATTCGCTCGAAATGTCCCACTTCTGTGACAGCATGTTGCACACAACAAAACAGAGCTTCGATTGAACAGTTGTTTCTATTAGCCTCTTATAAACTGGATAGTAAATCAGAAAAATATCATAATTTTATTGTAAGTACATGGCATCGTAGAAGTATAATAGCATCCTGCTCGTGACTGTTGGACATCTTTTATGTTGAAAAGATGTTGAAAGACCTATATTAAAATACTGAATTTGTCTTATACTCATCACAAGTCGGCAGTATTGAGAATCTGTGATGACCAAATATAATCAAATATAATCAAAATCAAATATAATCAAAATCAAAGTTAATTTTGCCAGCAAAGTATACAATCAGACGCCAATATTGACCTCTTCTTTTGTTTTCTATGACCCTGTTTAAACGTGTAGTGATAGACGAATGGCAGGAAGACAAGACTTGACAGGAATACTTGGAAGTGACATGCTTCTGAAATATGAAATATAAACCACTCTCCTTCTCCCTCCCACACTTGTTAGCAAATGCAAATCAGGAAGCTGAAAATACACATGCTAATGTGTTTTAATGTCCTAGTTGCACACCAGCAATGCTTGTGTTCTAAGAAGAATCAGTTGCTAACTGATCCCGGCTCTAACATCATGAGCTTCATGGAAAAGATAAATAAAAAGAACCCATTCTGTGCGCAGTCATTTTTAGATGAGGTCTGTACACATGCAATGTTAGAAGTTATATCACACAAAGGTTTACCTTAATGTACAGCTGCCAACTATGGTGCGTTTATTACAACCCTGTTTCCAAAAAAGTGTAAATGTAAATAAAAACAGAATGCAATGATGTGCAAATCATTTAAATCCTATATTCAAAACAAAATAGTACAAAGACAACATAGCAAATGTTGAAAGTGAGACATTTTATTGTTTCTTGAAAAGTATATGCCCACTTTGAATTTGATGCCACCAACACATTTTAAAAAAGTTGGGAAAGAGGCAACAAATGACTGGAAAAGTTGTGTAAAGGAAAAAACTAAACCTGGTAGGATATCACTAATTAGGTTATATTAGGTGTTAACTAATTGGTCAACTGACAATTGGGGTTCACCACTTTGTGAAAGACTGTGTGGGCAAATACTGCAGCAATTTAAGAATAACATTTCTCAACGGAAAATTGCAAAGAATTTGTGGATCTCATCATCTACGGCACATAATATCATTAAAAGATTCAGAGAATCCAGAGAAATCTCTGTATGCAAGGGACAAGGCCGAAAACCAGTATTGGATGGTCGTGATCTTCGGGCCCTCAAGCGGCACTGCATTAAAAACATACACGATTCTCTAGTGGAAATACTGCATGGCCTCAGGAACACTTCCGAAAACAATTGGCTCTGAACACATCATGTCGCTGCATCCACAAATGCAAGTTAAAACTCTACCATGCAAAGAAGAAACCATACATAAACAGGTTTTGGAGCAACATAATCTGCCATCCAGATGATGCCTTTTTCAGGGAAGGCCTTGCTTATTTCAGCAAGACAATGCCAAACCACGTTCTGCATGTATTATAACAGCATAGCTCCATAGTAAAATAGTCTGGGTGCTAAACTGGACTGCCTGCAGTCCAGACCCATCACCCATTGAAAACATTTGGTACATTATGAAACGAAGAATACGACAAAGACCCCGGACTGTTGAGCAGCTGAAATCCTATATCAAGCACGAATGGGAATACATTTGACTTTCAACACAGTGGTAAACATCCCTGTCCCAACTTTTTTGTTGGCATCAAATTCAAAATGCCATGTATTTTTCCAAAAAGAATAACATTTCTCAGTTTCAACATCTGATATGTTGTCTTCATACTATTTTCAATTAAATATGTGGGTAAATGATTTGCACATCATGGCATTCTCTTTTTATTTGCAAATTTATGCAGCGTCAACGTTTTTGGAAACGGGGATTATGATGTACAGTATATATCGCCTTATAATCCAAATATGAAATGTCTTTGTCTTGACTTGGACAGTGAAGACCTAGAATTTCCACCCAAGGCCAAAAATTTTAAAATTTCTGTCAAAATTGGAAGCAACTTGGCAAGGCCTAACCCACACTCATTTAATGAAAAATGTATAAAATAGCCATATTATACACCAATTAGCCATAACGTTATGACCACTGACAAGTGAAGTGAATAACAATGATAATCTCGTTATCATGGCACCTGTCAGTGGGTGGGATATATTAGGCAGCAATTGAACATTCTGTCCTCAAAGTTGATGTGTTAGAAGCAGGAAAAATGGGAAGCGTAAGGATCTGAGCGAATTTGACAAGGGCCAAATTGTGATGGTTAGACGACTGGGTCAGAGCATCTCCAAAACTGCAGCCCTTGTGGGGTGTTCCCGGTCTGCAGTGGTCAGTACCTATCAAAAGTGGTCCAAGGAAGGAAAAGCGGTGAACCGGCGACAGGGTAATGGGCGACCAAGCTCACTGATGCACGTGGGGAGTGAAGGCTGGCCCATGTGGTCCGATCCAACAGACGAGCTACTGTAGCTCAAATTGCTGAAAAAGTGAATGCTGGTACTGATAGAAAGGTGTCAGAACACACAGTGCATTGCAGTTTGTTGCGTATGGGGCTGCGTAGCTGCAGACCAGTCAGGGTGCCCATGCTGTCCCCTGTCCACTGCCAAAGGCGCCTACAATGGGCACGTGAGCATCAGAACTGGACCACGGAGCAATGAAAGAAGGTGGCCTGGTCTGATGAATCACGATTCCTTTTACATCATGTGGATGGCCGGGTGCGTGTACGTCGCTTATCTGGAGAACATCAGGATGTACTATGGGAAGGAGGCTAGCCGGTGGAGGCTTTGTGATGCTTTGGGCAATGTTCTGCTGGAAAACCTTGGGTCCTGCCATTAAAGTGGATATTACTTTGACATGTACCACCTACCTAAACATTGTTGCAGACAGTGTGCACCCTTTCATGGCAACTATATTCCCTGATGGCATTGGCCTCTTTCAGCAAGATAATGCACCCTGCCACAAAGCAAAAATGGTTCAGGAATGGTTTGAGGAACACAACAACGAGTTCAATGGGTTGAAATGGCCTGCGAATTCCCCAGATCACAATCCAATCGAGCATCTGTGGGATGTGCTGGACAAACAGGTCCGATCCATGGAGGCCCCACCTCGCAACTTACAGGACTTGAAGGATCTGCTGCTAACGTCTTGGTGCCAGATACCACAGCACACCTTCAGAGGTCTAGTGGAGTCCATGCCTCGATGGGTCAGGGCTGTTTTGGCGGCAAAAGAGGGACCTACATAATATTAGGCAGGTTGTCATAATGTTATGGCTAATCAGTGTATTCTTCCTACATTACTAATAATGGAACTTTGCCATCTGTTTCTTTTGTAGGCACTCACAGAAACTGTATTGCAATGACCAGGGTTACTCAGTTATTTGAGTGATAAAGTGACAAAATGTATGCCCTCAGTACCTAAATATTTGGAATATCTGCTATATGACTAAAATGTTAACCTGGAAATGATACAGACAATAACAGAATAAAACAAAAATGTAGAACATGTTTAACTTATTAGAGAACACATCTATTTTCCATGTTATCATCATGACCGTCTAATACTTTTCTATACCACAGCAGTAATGTCCCAGTGTATGTTTCAAAGTGTCTACCCTGATGATGATTATGCTAATTCTAGTAGAGATAAAAAGGCTTTCCCAAGGACATTCTCTATTAAATGTTCACTACAAAGTAGCCTGTTTCTACCTACCAGAAGGATATCATGAATATTGGCATAAATCCAGGGAACATTTGTTTTGCAACTCTGCAATCACATTGCCAAGCATTAAAATAGATCTTCTTATCTGAGACGCTTGATGTGCTGCATGTCCCACCTCTCCCCTGGACACAAGCGTTCTAACCTATGTGAGTCACAGAAAGATGAACATCAAAAGATTTTTCAAAGATATTTTAGTAAATCTGCATTATTAGGCAGAGAAGAGAAACACATGATTTGCAAAACAAGCTTGGACTATTTGCATTTAAGGTAAAACACTACAATGTTCATCTCCAGGTCAAATTTGCTAGCAACAGCAAGAAATGTTAATGTCTGTGAATGTTTCATGCATGTTCCGACCCTTGGTCAAATGAATATAGTTAACATTTCATGTTGGCCTGGGTGTCATGATCACATCTTGTGCGGACCGACATAACAAAAATAACAAATATTAATAATACACAGAGTTAATTATTAGGAATACAGTAAGGAATAAAAATCAAAATGTACAAGACTGCACGAGGAATTGAATTATGAGATGTTTACTCTAAAGCTCAAGGTAGTTCTTTCCTTGCAATTGCTATGGTAGCCTTTTCTAATTGGGCTGCAAGACCAACAACATAGAAGATAAACACAAACATACATGCATCAACAAGCTGATAAAGCTCTTGCTATTCAACCCTTTCATGGAGTAGGGCACTCATAGATTTTCAAATATGCCTCTGTAAAACATTCCTGTCTTCTTGTGTTAGATAAATGACACATCATTAAAATAATTTCCATTTAGTTTCAATGAATAAGTCTCAGCTTAAATAATAGACTGAAAATATGCATATTCGATTTATTCATCCTAAGCAACGTCGCCATTTGGAGCATCATAATGAAACATTGTTGCCAATCACATCTATCTATTTCAGTCTATCTATTTTCTTATTGAATTCATGAGGAATTTAAATCTATTATTCTAACAAAGAGGACAGTAGTGCTGTGTGTATTTGTACTTTCAATGTAGCATCTGTCAATATATTTCAATCATTTTGGGGGTGAGCATGGTGCTAGACCAATAACACAATTAAATAAATTGTGATGATACCAAAAATGGGCACAGAATTCAGTTGACCAATAAAATCTCACATAACTCCTTCACATGTGTTAGTGTTAGGGATGCAAATGTACACGGTATGTTATCGAACCTTTTGGTACGCCCCCTACGGTTCAATATGCACATGTGAACCACAGCATCATGATATGCTGGTCATTTTCCTACAATTTCCAAAACATGCTTATTGCCCTGCAGACTACACGTACGTTGTGGATTCAAAGTGTCAATGCAACGTCAATGCTCTGTGATACACCGGAAGTTTATTAATTTCAAATTGAATGTTGCAATTGGCTTGTAGCATTGTAGTGCAGCATTGCAGTGCAGAAGCAGTTGCAGAACGTTTGGTCTTGTGTATGCGTTGAATTTATCCATCTGTCCCTCAAATTTTATGTGAGGAAGCAGGGCGGAAGTAGTAGCAAACAGTGAATGTCCAACTTTTTTTGCACTTATAGCAAATTTTTTCTTATAAAAATTTTTTTTTGATAATTTTTGATTTTTTGATATATCACTAACTATAACATTAATAGTACATATTTCAGAAAATGTATTGTGCAAGCATATCATGTTTGACAGCCTGTAATATAATCTCCCTCTAAAATTAAAAGCCTGGTGGTCATTACAATTCTAAATGAGATAGTATTGATAGACTCATTCAACAATGAGACCAACTGCTGAGATCGTGAAAACAGGTTGGGGACTTTCACCGACTGATTGAAGAGCTTTGGCTTTTAGGAGACGAATTTCGTAGCTACGTTCCTCTGGACCAAGGCCAATGCAATCAACTGTTCCAGGTAGGACCATGGACCAAAATGGACACTAAGTAGCGTGGTTTTATTTGTCAAGTTGAGTGCCTGGTCATTTGTCTCCAGTAAGAAAAATTTAATCGATTTGTAGTGTTTGATACCGTAAATGAATAAAGGAACTAAACAATGTAAAGTAAAGGGCTTGTAATAAAGCCCATGTTATGTAACCTGCTTTTACAATCTTTATAGCACTGAGTTTTCATGAGAAATGGGATTGATAGAGGGATGAAAATCCTATAAAGTCTAAAAACCATATGGTTTTGTTAGCAAACTGCTAGCTATCCAATGATTGGCAGCTGACATACAATATGCTCAGTGAAAATTAGTGTCTCCATTTTATAAAAAGCAGCATGCAACATCTGTGGAGAATCAATGCGTTCTGAGTAATTGGTGTAGCTGCACAAAATGTTCTGCAAGTTTTCTGCTTTGACACTGCAGATGTGAACAAGGCATCAGATCCACAGAACCAGATGCGTACCTTGTGAACAGGTAAGGCAGGCAACTGCTTGGGGCCCCAGGCCGTTAGGGGGCTCCCTGAAAGATGACAAACTTAACTCCACAGCAATGTCTCAAAATGTGGCAATCACAGGGACCACAACCCACAACTAATGTATGATTTGCAATGACATCTCAGTAGGAAACCTCCCTGAAAGCGCCCTATGAAGAGAGGGGAAACTAAAAACAAATATTCTCTCAGCTCCAACAGGCCAACGGCAAGTGCAACCGAGACAGAGAGTAGCAAATTTGAAAAGGCATTGAATCTGCTGTGTGGGAACATTATGGATTCAGTGTTCAATAGTGTTAATTTTGGCATCCTTTTTTGATTTAGTCTAGTCTTTCATTCTGACTAAAATATCTTAAAGTTTTAGTCACATTTTTATCATTTGAATAATGATTTAGTCCATTTTTTGTCAAAAAGGAAACAGTGAGTTATTTTAGTCAACAAAATGCTCTTATATTTTAGTCACATTTTAGTCAAATCAAAAGTATTGCCTCATTAACCTGTAGCAAACATATCACTGACTGCCATGTACAGAAACAAGTATTTGTCCAATGAAATCAGTTACAATAGTGCTGACTGGTAATCAGTAGGAAAAAAATCTAACTTCTGTGAATGCAACAACTCGCACAACATATTGTAGCAAGCTAGCATCATTGCAAAACTTGTAGTGGGGCTACACACTTTTTTAAGTATTGCATATATACTCCTTAATTCCATACTGATATGTTTCAAAATAGTTTATGGGTGCTATATACAATATCATGTAAGGCTGATGGGACATATGAGAATGTTTAGTTTACAATGTCGATATAGCCTACTATTATTTATCAATATTTCAAGCACAGCATTGTGCATAGTATGTATACGTGTGAAATTTCCAAAATGTAATTAGCCAGTACGAAATGCATACTGCACACTTATCGTTCAAGTAGTTTAATTAACATGGATGGAAATATCAGTTGGAAAGGTAAGAACAAGGGGAAAAGAAGATTAAAAAACGTTTTGATACTGTAGTTGACAAGTTAGGTTATACACACTTCTGCAGTCACCACACCACTGATTTTACCTGTGCGTATATATTGGGTGGGATGATGTGCTTTCATATGTGTTTTGATGTTTGTAGTATTTTTTCGTCAACTTGTGGTTGCAAAAGCTGTGTTCGCCAGTGGAAACGTTGCATTCCGTCTTGTTTGTGTCTGGAGTAGGTGATATTTAAAGTGCCTCCAAATGTCTACCCTTTTTTTCTACCAGTATTTTTTACCGGGGGAATAGCCTTAATGAACCCAGTCAATACATTGTCAACAGATCAGAGATAAATAAGAGGTGATTTTGGAATGACCTGGGCATGACATTTCTTTTCCACCAATAAAAGCATTGTAACGTTGGAATGACAAAGGCAAACAATTCTGGTAATGCCCATGCATGCTTTTGAAAAAAAAAAAACACTTAAAAGCTCTCCTATCCAGTTATGGTACTTATACAAGGCTTTCATCACAAAGCTAATTTTGTCTCGTCTCGTTTTTATCAACCAAAATGAAAAATATTTTTCATGTAGTTATGGTTTTTCTGGATCTATTTAGTCAGTTATCGTCTCATCAACTGCAATTGAAATATAGGTGTTTAACCAATATTTTAGTCACTAATTTTGTTGACCAAATTAACACTGGTTCAATACGATGACGAGGGTATGAAGACGGTAAACAAAGCACAGTCTGCAAGCATTGCTTTGCCACTGTCAGCTCCTGGAGTGTAAACACCTCTAAAATGATGTCATTCATACCGAAACTGTACCGTTACAGTAACCCACAAACCGCAGTAGGTACCGAACCGTGAGCCCACTGTACCATTGCATCCCTAGCTAGTGCATATGACACTTAGACACATGTGGCTGAGTTTGTGTGTGTGGGGGGGAGGGGGGTAGGAATGTTAAACATATTATACCTATTACATATTATATCCACCTTCATTCTGTCTTTTGTGGGTTTTTAGCTTTCAAAGCAGAAATACGTTTTCATATTTTTTTAAGAAATAAAGTGCAGTTTTTTTTTACCCAGCTGAAAAAGTACCAGCAATGATTAGTCCCTATAACAACTACAGTGAGATCAGGGCAATAGGTATGGAACACACAAACAATAACACAAATACACCCACACCCAGCACACACAAACATTTGTATTTATTTTAGCGACCAGCAAAAAAAAAAACTAGATTTCGTCCTTTTTTCTAACCTTAACCCTTATCCAAACCTTAACATAACCTTAACCCTAAACAATACCTCAATAACGTAGTCTCTGTGCCTAAAGTTAAACTATCCTGAAAACCTAAACCTAAAACCCCATTGCCTTAACATTGACCTCAATTGTATGTTTTACTCTAAATCTAACCCCTGAGCCAGAAACAGCCCTTTTGCTTGTGGGGACAAGCAAAAAAGACATTGGGGATCAATATATCAGGTTTTACTAACTCTGTGTGTGTTGGCATTCACAAAGATGCAGACAAACATGTTCCAGTAGTGACATAGATACATATGCATCTCTATTGCTTTTTCAATATTGTAAACTTTGAACTATGTACTGCACAGTATATTCGTACATATACTCTATCTGACACACACACACACACACACACACACACACACACACACACACAGGGGGATCCAGGAGCCCTTGACAGCAGTATTAACGGGATATGATATGACAAAACGAATCATATTAATGAAGACAACATCGTTTTTTAACTTTTTTCTACCACTCTTCTCTTCTACCCTTCATCATTCTGCGGGGAGCTGTTGCGGCGATTAAATTGTCAGTGTGCTGTCAGACCTTGACGGGCTGCACTAATCCATGTGGCTGTCGCTCCTCAACTCATCTGTCCTCAAAGTAGGAAGTGTTCGCCAGCCTAGGAGCCGCTGTGAAGCCAGTGGGCCATGCTATATTGAAGAAACTGTGCCAGCTACAATTTCTCCCCACTCAGTAAGACAGAGAAGGTAATTAGGATCTGCGACCAGCCATTTTACCTGTAAACAACATACATAAAATCTTATCTGAGGCACCAATCTTCCAATTATATGACGTAATGTCTCAGTCAATCTTGGTTGGTTAACATGGGTACTCTTTCCAGTGATCCAGCCTGGGGCAGTTAACCTGAGCTCTGTTTCTATTAAGCCAGTCTGGGACAGTTATCCTGGGAGCTCATTCCAGTGAGCCAGTCTGGGACAGTTAACCTGAGTGCTCTTTTCAGTCAGCCAGCTTATGTACACTGAACACAATTATAAACGCAACACTTTTGTTTTTGCCCCATTCATCATGAGCTGAACTCAAAGATCTAAGACTTTCTCTATGTACACAAAAGGCCTATTTCTCTCAAATATTGTTCACAAATCTGTCTAAATCTGTGTTAGTGAGGACTTCTCCTTTGCCGAGATAATCCATCCACCTCACAGGTGTGGCACATCAAGATGCTGATCAGACAGCATGAGTATTGCACAGGTGTGCCTTAGGCTAGCCACAATAAAAGGCCACTCGAAAATGTGCAATTCCATAACACAGCACAATGCCACAGATGTCACAAGTTTTGAGGGAGCGTGCAATTGGCATGCTGACTGCAAGAATGTCCACCAGAGCTGTTGCCCGTGAATTGAATGTTAATTTCTCTACCGTAAGCCGTCTCCAAAGGCGTTTTAGAGAATTTGGCAGTACATCCAACGAGCCTCACAACCGCAGACCACGTGTAACCACACCAGCCCAGGACCTCCACATCCAGCATCTTCACCTCCAAGACTGTCTGAGACCAGCCAACCGGACAGCTGCTGCAACAATCGGTTTGCATAACCAAAGAATTTCTGAACAAACTGTCAGGAACCGTCTCAGGGAAGCTCATCTGCATGCTCGTTGTCCACATCGGGGCCTCGACCTGACTGCAGTTCGTCGTCGTAACCGACGTGAGTGGGCAAATGCTCACATTCGATGGCGTCTGGCACTTTGGAGAGGTGTTCTCTTCACGGATGAATCCCGGTTTTCACTGTACAGGGCAGATGGCAGACAGCGTGTATGGCGTCGTGTGGGTGAGCGGTTTGCTGATGTCAGTGTTGAGGATCGAGTGGCCCATGGTGGCGGTGGGGTTATGGTATGGGCAGGTGTGTGTTATGGACAACGAACATAGGTGCATTTTATTGATGGCATTTGGAATGCACAGAGATACCGTGACGAGATCCAGAGGCCCATTGTTGTGCCATTCATCCACGACCATCACCTCATGTTGCAGCATGATAATGCACGGCCCCATGTTGCAAGGATCTGTACACAATTCCTGGAAGCTGAAAACATCCCAGTTCTTGCATGGCCAGCAAACTCACCGGACATGTCACCCATTGCGCATGTTTGGGATGCTCTGGATCGGCATATACGACAGCGTGTTCCAGGTCCTGCCAATATCCAGCAACTTCGCACAGCCATTGAAGAGGAGTGGACCAACATTCCACAGGCCACAATCAACAACCTGATCAACTCAATGCGAAGAAGATGTGTTGCACTGCAGGAGGCAAATGGTGGTCACACCAGATACTGACTTTCGGACCCCAATACAATGAAACTGCACATGCTCGAGTGGCCTGTTATTGTGGCCAGCCTAAGGCACACCTGTGCAATACTCATGCTGTCTGATCAGCATCTTGATATGCCACACCTGTGAGGTGGATGGATTATCTCTGCAAAGGAGAAGTGTTCACTAACACAGATTTAGACAGATTTGTGAACAATATTTGAGAGAAATAGGCCTTTTGTGTACACAGAAAAAGTATTAGATCTTTGAGTTCAGCTCATGATAAATGGGGGCAAAAACAAAAGGGTTGCGTTTAATAATTTTGTTCAGTGTAGTTTAATACAGGAACTCTACGGAATGAATGAGCCTGGGTCAGTTAATTAACCACATTTCTGCTCTGTCTGCAGAGCTGGGCACCAATCCATTAATCTGTTAATCATTAAGTAATAAAGTTAACATTTTCGTCAACGATTTAACATTTAAGTAAACTGTGAAAATCATTATCGGAGTAATTAACTTCCTTTACATTTAACTTCCGTTATCTCAATTCTGCTAACCAAGAAACTTAATATACTTTTAAAATCCTCTAAAATCTAAGCTAATTTTTGCTTCAGTCCAAACTGGGGAATGAGACCAAATCCAAAACTTGCTGTGCTGAAAATCTGCATGCTATTTTCAAAGTCAAAAATGTATTTCACTGCAGCAGGATTGTGCACTAGTCTCAAAGCTTCAGTATGAAGGTCAAGAGTGAAAAAAACACTTGGGAACCCTCGTATGACATGCGAGCAGCTATTTGTGTGTTGTAAACATCATCTGTAATTGGTCAACCAAGAATGTCTCTCTAGTAGGCCTATCTGTGAAATGGATTGGCCATTCATTGTTATGCTTCGAACAAGTCCTTCCAAAAATGGAGTAACTTCAACGTCACTTTACGTTGCCTCGCCTTGACGGAAAAGGATGAATGTAATGTTATTTGACATTAGTCAGGAAGTCAGGGATCCAATGGAAAAATTATGTTTTATAATAAAATTTAAGATTACCGTTTATCGCTAACCTTCGTTACACTTTAAACTATTTAACTGATTAACGGTTAAAATGACCTTGATTCTGTTAGTTGTAACACCTTTTCAGGTTTCAGGGGCGCCGTATGTGGGGTGGGGGGTTAGGACGATTCTAAGGGCCCGTGACTGACAGGGCCGTAAAACGTATAAATATATTAGAACATTAGGTATAAAAAAAGTTTCAGTTATTCAAACATTAAATAATTATTTAATACATTAAATTATTGACCCATCCATCTATCCTATTTTATTGTTTTTGGCGAAAAGAAAACATCCAAAGAGCCACTGTGTTGTGCATTGCGTACCCCCACACCCTCCACATAAAATGGTTCATTCCCTCCTCCAAACCAAGCGCGAACCGTACCGTTGCTAGCAGTGAATTGCGAGTGAGGAGTGCGGATGGGTCGTAAAGGATATCTCCGCTTACTAAAGAAAACTCTTGTTTCCTAAAACGAAAAGAAAAAATAGAAGAGAGAAAAGAAAGGGTGACAGTATGTTAGAACATTTTTCAAAAAGGAAGGTGGGTGGAGGAAATCTACCTGTTAGCTTAGTCCATTGTGAAATAGGCTACTTTTGCCCTCCTAACGTTAGTTACTTAATATCTTAAAAGAAAATTCTGAGTGTTTACATTTCGTTCCTCTTTTAGCTGACATTTAATCAATGCAGGCAAACTTAGCAAACTATTGATACTAAATCAGTTGTTCCTGCCCCTGCCTGGTGCCAGGCCCAACGGATGCAACTTCAGGCTCATCAGCCATGTCTGTCCATCCTCATAACCCTGAACCAGCCCTACTCCCAACTGAAAGAGGTGAGCAGCATTGTGCTGAATGTAATGTCAGTTAGCATAATTGCAGGGGGCCCGTGAGATTTTTCAAAAATTATTATGGAAAAAAGAATCCTTTTCAATAAGAATTCCAACCTATAACATTCTATAGATGATGTTCATTTATTTAATTGAAGAGGTTTATGTATATTTAAGTTATATTTATTTTAAGCTATTCATTAATGTTGAGATTTTTTCAGTCAAGACTTGTACCATTAAAAACATTTAGACTATTAAAGATGGCTTTTAGCATATTTCTTATCAGTCTTCCACTGTTGAAGCTTTCTTATAACATATTTCTTATCAATCTTCCATCAAATAGTGAATTCCACTTATAAGAGCTCACGGTGCCTTCGGCTTTGTAGCTTGTTGGCAACAGCTCCTTGACTCGTGTGCATGCTAATACAATGTAAAGACTTCCACAGGACTCCACATAGTTATGAATAATAAAATGTACTGGCTTTATTACGTTTGCTTTAACGGAGTACGTTAAAGAAATCTTCTTAGACAAAGTAAAGTAATTTCTACATACAACTTAAGCAACTACGGATAGAAAACTGTTATGCTCCACCGTCCAAAACCCCGGACACCCACTTCCTTACAGCAGAACACACAGCTGTTAAGTCCAATCACCACCTGTCTTAAAGTGACGGTAACAAAATAAGAAAGATATACAATGACAGTCCGTCCCATGCATATACAATGTACATCAATCATAGTCTCCTACCATTGTAGTAAAATGTCAGAAATTACGATAAAAATAATTGGACAACAATTTATGTCCAGTGTTTAGTATATGGTAGTGATACTTTTCGCTGTGCACTCAAACCCTATATTAAACAACTGCACACCTCTAAAGGTGCTTTGGCTCCCGCACCACTGTATGCATCGTGCCAATCCCTCCAACCCCCGCGCATCTGGGTGGGCCCAATATGATATATTTTCAGGGGGCCGAAAATCTCTGGCCGCGCCCCTGCACCTTTTACATGTTCTTTTTCAAGATCGTAGCTGACACTCTTATCCCGAGCGACATGCAGAGGGTGGATAAAATAACGGAAACACCACATGGAAATGAACCGTTACTTTAAAGTAACTGAATCATAAATACAAATTCAGCTGCAGGGGTCACATTAGGTTGATTGGCAATGATCAGTACATATGTGTCAACTATAAAAGAGGTCTGACCATTTTCACTTTGATATTTGAGTTTTCAAAGGGACATGATGCAACCAACAGAGTTCCAAAAAGGGAAATTAATAGGCAGGATCAGAATTGCAGGTGCATTGTTCTCAAATACTCTTACATAATTCAATGTGTCAAGTGGAGCAATCTCAAAAATCATGACCCCATGTCAAAGTTGGACAAATTGCATCTGCAAATAGGAAGAGTTCTCGTGAGTCGAAGCTGACCGACAGGGATAGATGGGCGCTTAACAGGATTGTTGCTCAGTGCCCCAAAAGCACAGCCTTGTTGTCTGCTGACAACTGTTAAACATGGTGTGGGATGTTATGGGGGATCCATATAACAGCCAAGAAGTATGAGGACATTTTACAGGATCAAGTCGTATGGTGCAACAATTGTCCACTCTTGATGTTCCAATATTCCAGGATGATAACGCCCCAATACACGCTGCTAAACACATTCAAGAGCGGATGAACACCAGAATGACATCAATCGCCTGTCAATGCCTCACCAGATCTAGACATCATTGAAACTTTATGGGAAGTTCTGGAGCACATAATGCGATTTAGGTTTCCATCTCATTCATCCACAAAGAACTGGTGGCTTTTTGGGGGGGAAGAATTGTGCATTATCCCATTACTCACAGTTCAGGATTAGAGCTGGATGGCTCTACTTTTTATTATGTCCTTAATATTGATATATTGTTACGTGTTTCCGTTATTTTGTCTACCCCTTGTACAACACTGATTTTATATTTAGTCCCTTATAGTACTCTACAATTCAACTTTTTTTAATGACAGGGGAAGAGAGGATGATTAGCTGATTAGAAGCTGTAGATGAACAAATGGCCATGAAGAAATTAGGGCCAAATTGTAATTGACAATCAACATTCACCCTGTTCATTGCAATGTCACTTGTTTCTCATGGGCATTGGGATTTGGTCTTTAGTCTAGAGGGAAGAGTGGCTGCTTAGCTTCAGAGTCAAGCCAGCTATGGGTAGCAGTTTGCTATACTGCTGTCTAAATCCTAATGATATATCACATATAGTATTTACACCAACAGTATAAAAGACTGCACAGAAACATTAGATAGACTTTGGATAAACCAGCTGTACCCAGCTGTTTACCCACAGCAGCGTGTTAACTTCTTTATGTTGGCTGCAACTTAGCCAAGCTTTGTATACCCAACACTCACCAATCACTGACATCTAAGGAAAGATTAATTCACTACCGGTGGTGCAACATTCCTTGAGTTTTTTTTTTTCAATACCCGAAAAATAATATAAAGTAAAATCAAGTTCACATTAAGTTAATTTTCATTTTTTTCCTGTGCATTAGACCTTAGTGGTGGAGAGTACTTGCATGTATCATTAGCATAATGAAACCACCATCTTTGTCATGTTTTGGCACGGCAGCCAGGAGTGCCAGTGAATCCAAAGCCCTCTCTCCCTCACTTCATCACGGACACCTGTTTTCATTGATTATTGCCTGCACCTGTTTTCCTTCACCATGGACCCTATTTTAGTTCAACCTTCCCCAGTGTATTCTGTCGGTCTTTGTTTTGGTTTCACATTTTTTTGTTTGCTCCTGTCTTGTACTACAGTTTCAGTTAACTAGCCATAATGCCTGACCCTAACACTAAACCTAACCAGTAACCAGTAATGGCTAAACCAAAAAGTAACCCCATTTATATCACTTTTCTCAATTGCAAGTTTCACAATAAACTTAATTCCTAAGCCGGCAATCTAATTTTTCATCTTTGAGTTATCCATGTGAATACCTTTGTTCTGGAAAATTACAGTTATACTTGTACAGAGAGACAGATATACACTCACAAACGTTCATAATAACACACAATTCACAGAAAAAAACTAATTAATTCAACTGACTAACATGCAAGCTAACTGACTAACAGTGCAAGCTAAACTAAGAACACCAAACCCAGTGCTGTGAGTCCTTCTCTTTACCACTTGATGCTGGAAGAAAGTCAGCTGGTACCAAAGCTCGAACATCTGTGCGCTTTTCTTTCCCGTTTGATGTTCTGAGTGGATTACTTCCCACGGTGGACAACGCAAGAGCTGTGTTAACTAAACAGCCATGTCGAAACACAAAGCAACATGTCCGCTTGGAGATCCAGTTGGTGGTGTCTTTCAGTAAAATAATAGACAGAGCAAAGGTGTTTAACCAAAAATTGACATTTCAAAATGTCTTGCTGTGTGGTGTTTATGCTTAAGGACATTGGGCATCTGTACGATACAGATGGACAAGAAGACTAGATGAAGAGAGAGGGGATACAGACAGAGAGGGGGAGATGCTGTATAACAAGCTGCAGTAGAGTCAATTATCCTAGTGAAAATTCCTATTGTCATAGCCTGTGACATGGCATGTTGTGATTTTCGTATTTCTGTTGGGTATTCTTTTATAGTTTGTCTGTTTTGCTATAGCAGGTTTTTCTTTTGTCCATGATTGCCAACGGAGCACTGACAGAACTGAATTTGAATCAAGTTGAGTGAAGAGAGAGAGTGATGAAAGGAGACAGGGAGAAGTAGTAGAGAAGACCACGTTTTTCCCTTGAGTTAGGTGAATGACCAGATTAATCTTTGTTGCTGCGCAAACAATAAAACAAATGGGAATAAATGGGCAGTTTTCAAAATAGATGAATGCTGTTAAAGGGCTTGTACAAGGGAGGTTTACTACTCCAGGATCGGCAGGTAATGTATAGCCAGCTCAATGACCATATGAGTTAAAATAAACAACAAAAACAGATTTTGCCATATTTTGGGAAGCTAAGTTGTGCAATACTGTTTGCTAAAAATGGAGCACATTGAGATAAGCCGAGACTTCCTTCTGCATGGGTCATAAAATCAAGACCATTTTTTATTTTAAAGATAACAGAAGTAACAATATTACTTATATAATATAATAATTATATAATACTATAGTAATTATATTATAATAATTCTGATGAATATTACAATATTTCCTTCCATGGAAAGTAAAAGGTATTACTTATGAAACAATATTAGTCATTATATAAATTTGTTACTTTTATCAAAGAAATCTCCAAAATATACCACTTGACTGTAGAAGCGAGTGACACATTGTAGCTTAGGTACAATAATAATAATACAAAAAAATGGATTAGCTGATAGAATGGTAACTTTTTACCTACACTGGGCCTTTAGTTAATATTTAATGCAGTATTAACTATTGCAATTATATATATGTTTTGAAAATTAGTCAATAGTTTTTATGTCCTTTAATTGCTAAAGTGCCTATGTGTAGTGTAATGAGAAATGTCCGTTAAGGAAGAGTGAAAGTGTATTCGACGAAGAGGTGCGTCTGGCCCCACCAGATGTTAATCAGGGGTCCTGGATAACTTCTCTAAAGATCTGGCAAACCAGGTGTGGGCCATGTACGGGTCCTGTACGGGTTATGGATCAAACTTCACAAGAACATTGTAGAAATTATTGTCCTTGTTGCATGTCTGACAACAACTGGCAGCAATGCCCCATCCATTCAATAATTTTGCATTGATTAAGTGGGGGAGTGTTTTAGATATGGCTATTTATCCTAAAATCAGGCATGTCTCCAAAAAGTTATTTTTGTGTGTCCTCATTAAAGAGTCCTCCCAACACATTGTGTTTTAGTCTTATTTAGGAGTCTATCGTTAAAAGAAGCTCCTAGCACACCTTTGTGCTATAGTGTGTCTTATGGTATACTTAGTAGACTTTTAGACTAGTTTGGATGACGTAGAATTGTGGTATTTAACTATATTCTGTGTTGTAACTTTATTACTTGATTGGAATAAATTATATTGCTTTGGAATATAGATTACTACGGCACTCCTCGTTCATCTTCACACTCGAGCTCATAAGGCTACTGATAATCACACACATACGTAAGTCAAAGTGACCAGACTTGACATCCCTGAGTTCTGGGTCTCTGAACAGTCTGGATGGTCCCAGAGACACATGCCATTGTGGGCATCCCTGAGTTCTGGGTTTAGGTTAGTCACAGGGACACATGCCATTGTGGGCATCCCTGAGTTCTGGGTCTAGGTTGGTCCCAGGGACACATGCCATTGTGGGCATCCCTGAGTTCTGGGTCTAGGTGGACCCGGGAACACAAGCCATTGTGGGCATCCCTGAGTTCTGGGTTTCTGACCTGTCTGGATGGATCCAGAAACACATATAATTTTAATGTTAGGCTCGTGATGGAAGGAGTAGCTAACCTTTACTAAGGACTTTCTACATATGGTCATTTATAATAACATTTACTAATAATATGGAGTCAGATTATATATTTATATTTATTTATCACTAAGGTTACTTTCCCTTGCACTCATTTCCCTAGCTGTCCCCCGGTAACCTTCTAAGTTCTAAACCTTTCCAACCACTCTCTAATACCCTTCACTACATATGTAAAGTCTAAACTGCCTTGATATTTTGTTGTATCAGCACATTAGAATATAATTCATTTAAATAGGAATAAGGGTATTATTATTAATAAATTATATTATATATAAAATATATAAAAACACAAAATGGAAATATCGTAACAGGATAAGTTAACCCCTTATAATAGCAACTCTAGTTTCGAGTTGTAACCAATCACCTTCAAAATCACACTTAAACACAGGTGGTGTCCAATTGCAAAGCAAACGGTAAACCATGAGCACCGCAGAGCTTTCTAAAGAATGTAGGGAAAGACAGATCATTGGTATAAATACTTTTCAAAGCCATTGAAGCCCAGTGAAGATGATTGACAAGAAGATGGTGAAGGTGAATGGCACCTCCAATTCTCTGCCTAGATCAAGCTATCCCTGGCAGTGGATGACTGAACAAGTAGAAAACTAAATAAACAGGCACCCAAGAAGCCAACTGAAGCTTTGTCAAAGCTAGAAGCCGTTATGGCCAAGGCTGTGCTCAAGACAACAATATCCCACACACTCCACAAATCTATGTATTGTAGGATGGCAAGAAGAAAGGCCACCTTGAGTAATGCTAAATATGCCAAAAACAAAATACGCAGGAGATTCTGTAGCTAATGCGGAATAATTAGTTTGTGGTCTAACCTAACGTTAAATTAACATTTTGACCTAAATGCAAAGTGTTATGTTTGGTGAAAACCCCCCATGGTACACCAAATTAGCACCATCACTAACTACTATGAGGCATTATGAGGATGTTTCTCAGTTTTGTATTTTTAATATATAAATTAAATTCACAGAAGTAACAAAATCCACATAACAACAATGGAGTATCATAGGTCTACACACCATTATTGAAAATGTAGCTTTTGTTTGTGTAAAGGCTGGAATCAAGACAAATCACGTCAGACCTTTTTTTTTCATTAAATAAGATCTTGTAACCAGCAATACTTAAGTGAAATAATAATCGATAATTTCTATAATAATAATAAAAAAAAATAATAGTAATAAAATCTGTAACCGCCTTGTTTGAATTAGTGCACTCTCTAATTATGGGTTTTGTATCTGTTCAGATTTAACCAATCACATTCCAATTGTTTCATGTATGAAGGTTATTTGCTATCATGTGACATTACCTGAAGTGATTTTGATTAGTGCAAAATCAGATGCTCCTGTAGTTTCTTGGTTGCATACTGCAGAGACAGCCAAGGGCCACAAGGAGCCAACAAAAAATCTATGGGATCTTAGAGCACAAAGCAGGAGAGGGACTTAAGTCTGAGCTGTTGGGTAGGGCTGCAAGATGGAAGGCATTTTCTCACAAAAAAGAACATCCGGGCCTGCATATCTTTTGCAAGATGACACTTTAAATCTCCCAAAACCATGTGAGATAATGTGTTATGATTATGTTATGGTACAAAAACCAAGGTGGTACATTTTTGCCTTAATTCCAAAAGACATGTTAGGCATAAAGCCACTATGGCTCATTGCCCAGACTCGTTGCCCAAAGTAAACAGTACGTACTGTCAAGCATGTTGGCAGCAGCATCATACTATGGGGCTGCTTCACTTAAATGGGGACAGGGGCTGTAATGCGCATATACAGGACAATGAATAGATCCAAATATTAATATATTTTGGCATGAACCCTGCAGCCCCCTGCCAGAAAGCTAAAGTTCAAGAAGAATGTCAACTCAACAACATTTCGAAGCACACAGCCAGATCAATGAGCCATCAAAGTTTTGCAAGTGTGAAGACAATTGCGTCAGAAATTTATCAAATTTTCACACGCATTTCGCTCGATTTTCTTGGGATTGACATCCACAATCCTGCATGGTACATCACAAACATGCCAGTGTTAATTCAAAGGCAATGGAAACTAAGATAAATCTATCTATCCTTTTATTCTCTCATAATGTAAACAAGCCCTTTCACTGTGCATGAACTCTTCTGAAAAGCGTCCAATCAAATAGCAAAATCCATGTGTGTAGCATGTGCACACTTAGGCAACAAAGACATTTTTTTATTTTCTGAAAAATGATTTATTGTTTCTCACATATGTTTGTACAGCCATATATTGTCTTATTTTCAGCATTCATGTAAACAAAATCAAGACTTTTGTCCACTGTAATTGAAAATACATTTCCTAATTTAAATGGCCTGTAAGCTTAAGTGATTTCATTGCCTCCTCATATTGTATTTCCTCAGACTATATTTTCTCATCAGATTGTTAAGCTGATGTTAAGGGCGTGCACTTTTTCCTCACTGTTATGAACAACACTTTAAATTCTCGCACAAACAATAGCACATGCAACTGTGAAAAAGAGACAGCTACACAGCTACTAGTTACACAGTAATGCAAAAAGAGTAATAAATATACTAAACTAGCTTTGAGATTAACACAAACTACTTACATGTACAAACATGCCCTGCTGACCGGTGGATCATGTTGTCAAGGTAGTTAGACATTGAGTGCTACAACTCAAACAACTTAGGTCTGGCTATTTCAAATGGCTATAACTGATGTAGAGAAATAGTCACTCCACACTCGACTTGTTGCTGTGATCATTTGCATTGAGAGAATGAAGCGAGCAAAACATTTTAATAGGTAAGAAAAACCGATGTGAAACCTGCCTAGAAAATCAGAGAAATAATGATTTGTCCCCCCCAATATATCACTGTGTTCACTATGTAATTTCAATAATAATAATAAGACGTGTCTATAATCACTTGTGCTGATTATAGACACTTAATAGTGCATTTTTAAGTTTCAAAAGATTGCAACCCCCCGCCCTTTGCCTCACAATGGTTTGATCCACTGCCCCCCAGCCCTCAGCAGTGGCACATTGTGCTGGTAGTGGTACAGTGCATGTGTGGGAGTCTGACAGAGCCTGTCGTTGGTGGCTGACTTTCAGTAAGTAGTTCAAACAAAGGATATGTTAGACATTTCTTAACTTCTGCCACTCAATACAATAAAACACATTTCTAACCATTTTTGCTGCATTCAATTACAGGTCACACTTTGTTAGCAAGCAGTTAGCTGATGTTTGCTAGCAAGCTACTGCAACATCAACCAATGTTTGCGGGCTATTTGAATTTGAGTCAATGAGAGAAGCTTGACTATGTATGTAGTGTTCCTTAGCAGGCAAGTCTTCGTGTCTACCGTCAGAAAGGCACTCAATGCACGTAGCTAATGTGAGTTTAATCCAGTAAGTTTGTTTTATGTTGATAGGGTTAACACAATACAATAACTGAATTTGCCGAGTTACAGTAGCGAGCGAACCGATGGCGCAAGCTAAAACAGTATTACAACACTATTTTTGGTGTGCCCCTCAAGAATTGCTGTTCAGAAAATTTCATGTAGTTGTCCCCTCCAAAGTTGACATCAGATTTTTGCCCCTGGTTTCTCTCTATATTTTTTGCCGAACCGCGTAAGCGGAGCCGGCTAAGAAGAGCGAATGTCTCTTACTGAGTGAGTGAGTAACTGACTGACTGACTACCCCTTGTTAAATAGCGTAGTGGTTAGAGATGCGGAACTGTGAACTATAGGTCCCGAGTTCGTATCTCCTCGCAGGCGAAGAGAAGGACGCATTATGAATTATTCCGTATAGACGAAAACTTGGCTAAAACCGTTAGTATCTACGTTATAGTAAGCTTGAAATAAAACCGTTTACGGTTATATTACGACTGTTTCTGGTGGATTTTCAAAGTACGCATCCGTACATGCATTTTGGGTCAGGATAGACAAACACATTTGCTGGCTTAACAGCGTAGTTGCGTTATAGTAAGCCTTAACTGAAACTGTATACGGTTATATTGTGACTGTTTCTGGCATGGAATAGTTCATCTTCAGTCTCGCTAGCAATTGCTTAATTCTTATGATTATTCTTAGGAAGTTAGTAGATACTAGTAAGCCTATTACTGGCTAATAAGCTGTTAAAACGGCCAGTAGCAAAAGCAAAACAATTCATAGACGCTATGGTGGAGGTAAACTTCATAAGAAACGTTAGTCAGTTTAACACAATCCTCAGTGGAATCTAGCGACTGCTGAAACTAATGCCATGGCATAGTGGTTAAAGACAGTGCCTCTTATGTGGAAGGCCTAAGTTCAAATCTATCATGAGCAACGACATTAATTATTTCTGGTAGATTGCACGATTCTCTCATATTTTCACTTGATGAAAAAGTTAGTTATCGTCGCCTTTATTGATAGTTATTGTATAAATGTCATTCATGAATGAAAGAAAAAAGTATGTTGTTTTGCCATGAAAGAAAAAAATACGTTCTTATGCCATGAAATGAAATAGCTTTGGCAGACTCGCTAACAATTGCTCAATTCTTATGATTATTCCAGTAAGTTAGTAGATACCGGTAAAGCTTATTACTGGCTAATACGCTGTTAAAATGGCCAGTGGCAAACGCAATACATAGTGGAGGTAAACTTAGTAAGAAACGTTAGTCAGTTTAACTGTATCAATGTCATTCACGAATGGCCAATTAACTATTAAAATGGCCCGGGGCAAAAGAGGATTTGTTCATGATAGAGACAAGAGGCTATACTGACACTTGGCAAATGTACAGTTCCATGGTGTAGTGGTTAACGACACAGCCTTTCACGTGGGTGACCTGGGTTCAAATCTCAAGAGGGCAACACTTTGTATTGCGGGCCGGCTGAACTAGGCTTGTCTAGTTTCTTGTTTAATTACATGTACAGTTGTCATTATAACAAAGAAAACCCCCTGAAAGCACCAAATGGTCTGCATAGCCTACAGGGTGCAGTAGACTGTGTTGATCAGTTAATATTAATACACAATGGACTCCACTAGTCCTCTGAAGATATGCTGTGGTATCTGGCACCAAGATGTTAGCAGCAGCTCCTTTAAGGCCTGTAAATTACGAGGTGGGGCCTCCATGGATCGGACATGTTTGTCCAGCACATCCCACAGATGCTCGATTGGATTGAGATCTGGGGAATTTGGAGGCCAAGTCAACAACTGGAACTCGTTGTTGTGTTCCTCAAACCATTCCTGAACCATTTTTGCTTTGTGGCAGGGTGCATTATCTTGCTAAAAGATGCCAATGCCATCAGAGAATATGTTGCCATGAAAGGGTGCACACGGTCTGCAACAATGCTCAAGTAGGTGGTACGCGTCAAAGTAACATCCACTTGAATGGCAGGACCCAAGGTTTCCCAGCAGAACATTGCCCAAAGCATCACTCTGCCTCCGCCGGCTTGCATCCTTCCCATAGTGCACCCGGGTGCCATGTGTTAACTCCAGGTAAGTGACGCATACACACCCGGCCATTCACGTGATGTAAAAGGAAACGTGATTCATCAGACCAAACTACCTCCTTCCATTGCTCCGTGGTACAGTTCTGATGCTCACGTGCCCATTGTAAGTGCTTTCGGCAGTGACAAGGTTCAGCATGGGCACCCTGACTGGTCTGCGGCTACGCAGCCCCATACGCAACAAACTGCAATGCACTGTGTCTTCGGACACCTTTCTATCAGTCCCAACATTCACATTTTCAGCAATTTGAGCTACAGTAGCTCGTCTGTTGGATCGGACCACACTCCCCACGTGTATCAATGAGCCTTCGCTCCCCACGTGTATCAATGAGCCTTGGCCACCCATTACCCTTTCACTGGTTCACTGCTTTTCCTCCCTTGGAACACTTTTGATAGGTACTGAACACTGCAGACCGGGAACACCCCACAAGGGCTGCAGTTTTGGAGACGGCCCTTGTCAAATTCGCTCAGATCCTTACGCTTGCCCATTTTCCTGCTTCTATCACATCAACTTTGAGGACAGAATGTTCACTTGCTGCCTAATATATCCCACCCACTGACCGGTGCCAGAATAACGAGATTATCAGTGTTATTCACTTCACCTGTCAGTGGTCATAATGTTATGGCTGATCTCTCTCTCTCTCTCTCTCTCTCTCTCTCTCTCTGTCTGTCTGTCTGTCTGTCTGTCTGTCTGTCTGTCTGTGTGTGTAAAAAATGATTACTTTTGGATTACTTCAATTGAAAAAGAATAGGTGCACGAAATAATTATGACACTTTGAATGCTTGATTTTTTTTATTTAATGTTTTATAAACACCGTTTTTTTGAGCCAAAATAACAATTGAGGGCCTCAGTTGTTGTGTGTGTGATCATCACGCGCGCAAAGGTGGACGCGCATAACCAGTTTAGTGACAGACGAAGCGCTAGTCTAATTGGTAAAAACTATGGAGTTAGAATTGCTTCTAAATTATTGCAAATGTGCAGACCACAATTTACAAATGTGTATTACAATGTGTAAACAGAAAATACAATATACAAATGAATGTAACATCCACAAAAATGTCTTATGATCTGCAAATATACAGAACACAATCCACAAATAAATTTCACTACCCATAAATAAACTCATTTCTACTTGTACCCCAAAGCAAGGATTTGAATATATGAAAAATTATTTGCGACTATCCCTCACACCTTTGAACAGTAAATTCAATATTTGCGGATCACATTATATTTGTGGATTGGTTCCTATTTGTTTGTAACATTGACCCCTTATCCCCCCCGTTCTTTTTCCTACTCCCCCATGTTTATTCAGCCACAGCCTATACCAGTAAAATGCTTTTATTTTTTAAGTGCAAAAAATACAGTATTTCACAATGAATGTATACAATGTGTACAAATAAACAGATGTACAATTGTCAAAGTAGTTTAAACAATTTTGACAAGAAAATGCTTGTATGTACCCTCACAGCGATGCAGCAACAGAACATTCTTTAAAGTATACAAACAATTTAACAGGGTTACAAGAAAATATGTATATTAATTCATATCAAATAAATATTGGGACACATTACTAAAAACAGCAATGTAATTAAAGAAGTGCAAATAGTTATGTTTAAAGTGGAAATGCTTGCTTGCAGGTTCCCACAAAGCAATACAAGAATAGAAAGTTCTCAAAAGAACACTGGCGGCCAAAAGTTTGGAACAATGTACAGATTTTGAGGAGTAACAATAGAAAATAAATTGTCAACGTGAATAAAACCTTTACGCAATACTAACTTCAGCAATGCGCCAATAGAAAGGCTAAAAACAAATAGCAAAACATGTTAAGTAATGGACAACAAAATAACTACACCCTAATAAAGGTACTAAAAGCAATATAAAGTAGAGTGTCTGGTAGCAGCAATTGAGACTTGTTTGTGTGTGTGTGTAAATCAGTCCAGTTCAAGTTATCTTCGATGGTCAGCTAATTTGATCAGGAAACCAAAAATCCAGTATTCACACCAGACATCATGTCCTCAGTTGCCTGGTAAACCACAGCTTCTCTTCTCTTTAAATGTTCTGAGCAATCAGATGTCCAGGGTAAGGCTGTGGTGGTTGTTTTAGCGACTCCTCTTCTCCCCATAAGAGCAGTTGGCTCTCCTTCATTCGTCAGCTGATTTGATCAGGTACTCAAACTCAGCAGAGCGCCAGCTAGGAGAGGAAATCAAAAATCCACCGGGGTCAGTCTCCATATCAGACATCATGTCCTCAGTTGCCTCAGCAAACTGCAACTTCTCTTCAGCCAAGAGTTCTTTCAGCCAAATAGCCAAAGCCTGTGAAAGTACAGTAGACAATAAATTGACAATGTCAAAACGGTACAATGTCAAACTGTAAAAATCTAGAGCGGTCCAAACATTAGAGCAAGTCATACGCTTCACATTTAAGGAAGCTAAAGATGTTAGGATAAATTCAAATACATTAATTTGAATTAAATACATATTAAAATTATGAAGGTAAAAGAGGAAAAAGAAGTTTTTTATTTGTTTAATCATAAGAATTGCTCAATTCTTATGATTATTCCTAAGAAGTTAGTAGATACCAGTAAGACTATTACTGGCTAATAAGCTGTTCAAACGGCCAGTGGCAAAAGCTAACAGTTCATAGACTCCATTTGTGGTGGAGGTAAACTTAATAAGAAACGTTAGTCAGTTTAACACAATGCTGAGTAGTGTTTAGCAACTGGTGAAATGCATAATGCCGTGGCG
Source organism: Esox masquinongy (assembly GCA_016801175.1). NCBI lineage: Eukaryota > Metazoa > Chordata > Actinopteri > Esociformes > Esocidae > Esox > Esox masquinongy. Next base: position 37,723 of record JACXGI010000938.1, read on the forward strand.
TTATGGTTAAAGACAGTGTCTCTCAAATGGAAGGCTCAAGTTCAAATCTATTGTGAACAACAACATTTATTTATTTTATTTCCACGATTCTCTCGTCGTTTCACTTGATGAAAAAGTTAGTTATCATCACCTTTCTTGATAGTTATTATATCAATGTCATTCACGAATGAAAGAAAAAAGTATGTTGTTATGCCATGAAAGAAAAAAATACGTTCTTATGCCATGAAATGAAATAGCTTTGGCAGACTCGCTAGCATTTGCTCAATTCCTATGACTATTCCAGTAAGTTAGTAGATACTGGTAAAGCCTATTACTGGCTAATAAACTGTTCAAACGGCCAGTGGCAAAAGCTAACAGTTCATAGATGCTATTTGTGGTGAAGGTAAACTTAGTAAGAAACGTTAGTCAGTTTAACTGTATCAATATCATTCATGAATGGCCAATTAGCTGTTAAAACTGCCAGTGGCAAAAGAGGATTTGTTCTTAGACACGAGACTATACTGACACCTATCAAATGTAGAGCTCTGTGGTGTAGTGGTTAGCGACACAGCCTTTCACGTGGGTGACCTGGGTTTGAATCTCAAGAGGGCAATACTTTCTATTGCGGTCCGGCTGAACTAGGCTTGCCTGGTTTCTTGTTTTCCTTTATAGGAATTTCTGCTCCAAAGAACAGGGTACAGTTTCAGCATGAAAAATCATATGCAAAATGTCAATTCCTAGCTAATTACTATTTTTCCATCGTAGTAATTTAGCATGTTATTATTCCTATAACGTTTATTTTTTTCAATCAAAACTGTTTTTCGTACTCTTCAAATGCACTGTAGCGTTGAACTGACTGGATAAGAGGTTTGGTATAGTATCAACAACTGAGGTACAAGCGGGTAGGAGAAGGCGACCATGCTGAAACCTGTTTTTCCTCCCCTGCAATACATCACTATGAGTTAAAACACTTATGTTCCAGTATCTACTCAGATTGGTTAAAACATGGAAACGTGACGGACTCACCATGCACTCAGTTCATTGGTCAGAAAAAGCTATGCCGTGCCGATCAGAGTCCTCACGGGTATATCCGCTTGTAAACGCTGTGAAACATACTACTACAGACTGTGATTTACAAATACAAATCATTTTGTCACAGTTCTAGCAAAATTTTAGTAACAAAACTCTGAGTGTAAGTATTTTACGCTGGCAAGTGTTATAAATGAGTAGCAAGATTCCAAATATCAAGTTAGTTATACTATGCACATTTTTTATACAACTACAAAAGTAATTCCAAGTTTGCAAAACTTTTTTACAAGTGTGCACATTTTTTTTACAGATAAAAAACCTTTGTCGCTGTTTTACCTTCATATAAAAAGGGATATACACCCATTTTAGATGTGGCCTTATTTTATTTATTTTGGAAGATAAATTAGTCATCGCTTCCAATCAAATATAAAACAAACATTCTCAAAACATGTTTTTTCATTCTACACATATATAAACAAACCTGTCACTTGCGGCGCCAGGTCCACTGTTTGATGTCCCTCTTTGCTGCCAGGTTGTCCATGAACAATGTTTCTCCCTTTGTGTCTAGTATCGGCTTGCAGCTGCATCTGAGTCGTGTGTGGTGTTTTAGCAATTATAATATGCTTTATAATCCTTAATTCAATGTTAGAGTTTACAGTCAGGCTAATTCTTAACTTGAAAGTCAGTCCCGCTCCATTCTTCATCAATGCATTTTAGACTAATCTGATTTACCACTAATCCCAGCACACCAGTGTTGTGTCAACTGTTCTACCTGAGATATGAAAGACAAAACATTCCTTTTTCAGTACAGTATCGGAGCCATCTATCGCAGATGATGTACATATTCAACCAATGCAGTAAAGCAATAGATGTGAAAATCTTTTTGCCATGCTCTAAGACTAATCTTGTTTAATACATTTGCATGATGAATGTTCCATTTCACACAGCCACACACACTTATTGGTTTATTTCTTTTGACTATTTTTTTTTAAGTAATATAAATTCACATTCACCTTTCATGCGGCCTGTACTTTTCATCCTCGCCAGCAGTATTGTGTAGGTCCCCGACCGCACGCTATGAAAATGGGGTAAATCCTGGCAATGAGCAAATGATAAAAATTATTAAAAAATTACAAACCGCACAAGTCTAACATAGGTACTGTAGTTAAACGTTCAACTTACAGATAATATATTTCGTCTTGTTCGAGACCAGGCCCCGAGCCTTCCATCGAGCAAGCTGTTAGAAATACAGTCAATAGTCTGGTTAATTTGCTAGGTATGTATGTGTATCAATAATTCTATATAACGTTTTACTAGGGTTAGATATCTAGTTACAATGCGCTTAATATTGCTTTCTGTATGTAACAACGGTACCCAGCAAGCTAGATCGCTGAAACACAAAACAACTTGTCACCGCACGTACTTCTAGCTAATGTACAGACAGTAAGCTCTTAGTCGACTCTTACCTTGATTTGTAGTAACAAAATTACTTGGACTGCCTTGAACTGTTGTCGTGTTTTCAGCAGCCATTTCCAATGGCTTGGCGAGTTGAATAGAAATTGCTGGAATGCATTCTCGACACTTTACTGAAATGTTAGACTTTGATTACAACCATCAGTAAACACAATTGCGAAGTAAAACATACATGTGAGTTTAAAAAACAAGCAGGGTTGTAGTGAACTCCAATCCTCTTAATTACACTGGACATTGAAAATTGTCACGCCCTCACTCCTGGTTTTCTTCGCCAGATTGGGTTATTTAGTTTTCCATCACTACGCCCTCCTACTTCCATTAATTTGATTGGCCATTTGAGCCACAATCGGAAAACAGTGTGTCATCTCCGCTCTTTTATTTAACACCTTAAGCGTAATTTGCTCTAACGGACTTCAGTCCAGTCAAATGACGGACTTGAGTCAAATTGCTATAATGTCAAAGCGCGAGGCAGATGATCGCCAACAGATAAACTGGCCAATGCAGCAGTGTGCACAAAGTGCAAATAAATTTGTGGACAGAAGCTAAGACAAAAGCAGAGAGGAAATCAATAGAGACTGAAAAGATTGAGAATCACCAACTGACCAGTGTTTCATTTGCAATTACTTCTGATATTATTTGCCTTCCCCGTAAAAAGCTGTTTGTCATATCAAATGAAGATAGAGAGGATCTGCTTAGGGTTTTCACATTATTATATCCATTGAGAAACCAAACTTTTGCACACCTGTAGATCGACTGGTGTGTTGGAGAAGACCAAAGGTCGATTCAATTAAACAAAAGAATTCCCGCACACAGTCTGCGTAACTTGTAATAAGAATTTAATAACAACGTTTCGGTACCAACTTTAGGGTGCCTGCTGAGCATAAACTGTTGAACACTTGGTACTGAAACGTTGTTATTAAATTCTTATTGCATGTTACGCAGACTGGGTGCGGGAGTTCTTTTGTTTACATTATTCTATCCAAACAAGGATCTTGCCATTGTTCAGCTGACATTGTTTCTTGAACTTGGTAATATAACATCAAAATTCTTGTGAATCAGAATCCTCAACCAGCCTTTTTATAAAGGCTTTGATTCAATGACTCCTTTATTTCATTTTCCCTTTGCTGTCATGGTAAACAGCCACACACTTGTAAACAAGGAACAACTTTTTTGGAACAACTTTTGTTGCACTTTTAAAATTATTTTAAAACCATATCATGTACTAAATATATTTCATGTGTTAAAATTGATACAATTATTTGATTTAAATTATATTATATACAAGTATACAACATTTTAAAAAAACTGGGTTCATTTTCACTCAATGGACTATTTCTATACTACTTTTTGTCCAAAAGTACAACACTTTAAGTATGCTGCTTTTTAACTTTAGGTTGCCTGCTGAGTGTAAACTGTTGAAATTAGAATGAGGACAAAAGACAAGTGTTAAGAACTAATTTGCATGTGCAAAGTTTGAGGAGTTTCCAGAATTGTCAAGAGCTGACTTCTTACGACTGGTTAAAATCTTTTTATATCGTGACTTCTCTGTACTGGCCTTTTACCTGTCACCATTACAAAAATCTTTACTTGTATGGACACACTCTGAAACAGGCCTTTTCATGCAGTGATAGAAGGAACATTAGGAGTAGCCAAATCAACAGTTTGATACATTCTGAGAAAATAAGAACACACTGTTGAGCTCTGTAACACAAAAAGTACTGGATGTCCACAGAAGACAACAGTGGTGGATGATAGTAGGATCCTTTCTATGGTAAAGAAAAACCCCTTCACAACATCCAGCCAAGTGAAGAATACTCCAGGAGGTAGGCATACCATTATCCAAGTCTACTATAAATAGAAGACTTCATGAGAGCAAATACAGAGGGTTCACCACAAGGTGCAAAGCATACATAAGCCTCAAGAATAGAAAGGCCAGATTAGACTTTGACAAAAAACATCTAAAAAAGCCATCTCAGTTCTGGAACAGCATTCTTTGGACAAATGAAACTAAGATCAACCTGTGCCAGAATGAAGGGAAGAAAAAAAGTATAAAGAAGGCTAGGAACGGCTCATGATCCAAAGCATACCACACCATCTGTAAAACATGGTGGAGGCAGTGTGATGGCATGGCCATGCGTGGCTTCCAATGGCACTGGGTCACTAGTGTTTATTGATGATGTGACAGAAGACTGAAGCAGTCGGATGAATTCTGAAGTGTATAGGGATATATTGTCTGCTCAGATTCAGCCAAATTCAGTGAAGTTGATTGAGCGGCACTTCACTTTACAGATGATAATGACCGAAAACATACTGCGAAAGCAACCCAGGCAAAGAACTGAAATATTCTGCAATGGCCAAGTCAATCACATGATCTCAACCTGATTGAGCATGCATTTCACTTGCTGAAGACAAAACTTAAGGCAGAAGCTGAGGTTTAACTGGGGGCTTAGACTATGTGTGCCTTGCTGACTAGCTCTAGCAACTGCTTGTGATGGGTTTAGGCACCTGCAAGTTCAATCAAGGTGAATTCACAGGTGATTACAGTACCATTCAAATGTTTTGGATCACTGAGAAATGTCTTTGTTTTCAAAAGAAAAGAAAACATTTTGTCCATTAAAAAATGCTTAAGGAGTGCATGATGCAATCAGTCAAGCATGGTGGAGGCAAAGTGGAGGTCTGGGGGTGCTTTCGTAGTAGTCTAATAAGAGATTTGTAGGGGGAAGCTTATCACTCCATTTTCACTCCATGGAGCCAATTTCCTCCTACAACAGGACAATGACCCAAAGCACAGCTCCAAGCTATGCAAAGAACTACACTGAGTGCACAATTATTAGGCAAATCGTATTCCTCCAGATTTGTTTTATTGTTGAAAAAACACAATGCTCTCAGTCAATCCAAAATATCACTAAACCTCAAACCTGAATGTTTAACAAAGGAAAAATTAGTTTTGATCTTTCTCTGGGGAATATATGTGTGCACAATTATTAGGCAACAATTAGTGTGCAGAATTAATAGGCAACTAAATTATAAAAATAATTTCTCCAACTCACTTGTTCATTCTCAATTTTTAGAGTAAGTGCAACAAATAAGTAACACAAAATGAAAATTAAATAACATTTCTGGCCTTCAAAAATATTCAGTGACCGATATAGCCACCCTTGTTTTCAATAACTGCCATGAGCCTTCCATCTATGCAGTCTGTCAGTTTCTTCATCTGTTCACGATCAACTTTTGCTGAAGCAGCAACCACAGCCTCCCAAATGCTGTTCAAAGAGGTGTATTGTCTTCCCTGACTGTAAATCTCACGTTTGAGAAGGGTCCACAAGCTCTCAATATGATTTAAGTCAGGTAAGGAAGGGGGCCTGGTCATTATTTGGGCATCTTTGAGGCCCTTGCTTGCTAGCCAAGCAGTGGAGTACTTGGAAGCATGTGATGGAGCATTGTCCTGCATAAAGAACATGGCTTTCTTGAATGCTGAGGACTTCTTCCAGAAACTGGCTGTAGGTATGGGAGTTGACTTGGACCGTTTTTGGACCTTTTCAACCCGAAAAGGTCCAACTACCTCATCCTTAATGATAGCAGCCCATACCAGTACCCGTCCTCCACCTTGCTGGCACCTGACTCGAAATGGTGCCCTGTGTCCATTATTGATGGCCACAGTCCCATCCATCTGGCCCATCAAGAGTCACTCTCATTTCATCTGTCCATAAAACCGTTGAAAAATCTGTCTTCAGGTATTTCTTTGCCCTATCTATATGCTTCAACGTGTGAATCTTATTCAGTGGTGGTCTTCTTTCAGCCTTCTTGACCTTGGCCATGTCTCTGAGCACTTGACATCTTGTACTTCTGGACACTCCAGGTAGGTTGCAGTTCTGGAATATGGTGGCACTGGAGGATAATGTGTTCCTGGTAGCTTCATGTTTAATTCTTCTCAAGTCTTTTGCAGTTAATTTGCATCTTTTCTTCTCCATACATTTTTTGCTCCCCAGTTGACTATTCGCAACAAAATATTTGATTGTCCAGTGGTCACACCTCAATAGTTTAGTTATTTCAAGAGTGTTGCATGCGTCTGAAAGGCATTTTAAAATTTATGACTTTTCAGTGTCAGTTAAATCTCTTTTTTGGGCCATTTTACCAGAGATCATGAAGCTGCCTAATAATTATGCACACCTTGATATAAGGTGTTATTCACTGTTGCCACACCCTCCCTCATTACACAAATACATATCACCTGAAAATGATTCAATCCAATGAGCATTCAAGTTTATATGATTTGGAGTTGGAAAATTTGCATAGAAAAAATAATACGATCAGAATACTCGCCTAATAATTGTGCACGCAGTGTATTTAGGGAAGAAGCAGTCAGCTGCTATTCTGTCTATAATGGAGAGACCAGCACACTCACTGGATCTCAACCCTACTGAGCTGTTGTAGGTGCAGCTTGTCCGTATGATACGTAAGTGCCCATTAAGTCAATCCAACTTCAGGAAGCAATTTGTTCTGGTAACTCTCTTCAGATTACCTGAACAAATCGACAACTAGAATGTCAAAGATCTGTAAATGGAGGATTCTTTGACGAAAGCAAAGTTTGAAGGACCCAATTATTATTTCAATTAAAAATAATTTCTAACCTTGTCAATGACTATATTTATTATTCATTATGCATTATTTCCTATTCAGACTCATTTCATGTTTTCATGGAAAATGGGGACATTTCTAGGTGACACCAAAGTTTTGGCAGGGCTGTTAATATTTCCTGGTTGAAACAAGTAGCATGAAAAAAGCAGCATGGCAAGTAGATGTGCTGCAGATGAAACTTTGTCTCTAAATTTGTGGGGTGGCGAAGGCAGGGCCATTTATGAATACATACATGTGGTATGTACTGAAAAATTAAACTTATCTACCTTGGGCTTGGATAAATGGTCAACAGATTCACCTTTGTTAGCTGAAGACCTGGCCATGAGTGGTACTACTTCTCTGGGTGTGTGTGCACGTGCGCACTACTCATTTGGTGCCAAATTGGAACATATTAGTCTACTGTCCTGTCAGTGAAAAAGTGTGCTCTTTCTATAAAAACAAGAGCACGTTTTGAAAAACGAGCACGTTTTGAAAAACGAGAAGATGTTTTATAAAATGAGAGCACGTTTTATAAAAAAAAAAAAAAAAATTCAGTGTCACCTCCAGGGCTCCGTAGAATTCCGATTGCGGATCGCATATCATATTTACAGATCGTGAAGTATTTGTGAATTTTAAATGTTTGTTTGAAGATTCTGAATTACATTTGTGCACCGCGTATCCTATTTACAGATCATGATGTATTTCTAAAATTTGAGCAATTATAGATTTTTATGTAGTATAAAACATTGCAAAACTTGAGTCAAAATGTTACAAATAGGAACCAATCCACAAATATAATGTGATCCACAAATAGTGATTAAACTGTTCAAAGGTGTGAGGGATAATCGCAAATAATTTTTCATATATTCAAATCCTTGCTTTGAGGTACAAGTAGAAAGGAGTTTATTTATGGGTAGTGAAATATATTTGTGGATCGTGTTTTGTATTTGCAGATCATGAGACATTTTTTGTAGATGTTACATTCATTTGTAAATTGTATTTTCTGTTTACACATTGTAATACACATTTGTAAATTGTGGTCTGCACATTTGCAATAATTTAGAAGCAATTCTAACTCCATAGTTTTTACCAATTAGACTAGCGCTTCGTCTGTCACTAAACTGGTAAATTGTGGTCTGCACATTTGCAATAATTTAGCAATTCTATCTCCATAAAAATATTAGCCGACCCATTTAAATGTGATTTAGTTATCTCCTCGACACATCTTTCTCAGAATAATGATAGGCGATAGGCCTACCTTGTGTTTTATATTTTTCCAAGTTACAAGGTTTATTTAAATCAAATGCACCAAACAACACAGCCAAGAAGTGTTGTACTGAACAACTCAGACAGGAAATGTTTTTGAAGATTAGGCAACTATTTGTTAGATAGCTGTAACGTGGGGCTGCCTTCAAGATAAAACATTATATGAAAATATTCACCATATTTAAGGACAAAAGGTGTGTTGGGAATCACTCTGCCGAAGGATGATGATTTGCATTTGACGCAACCACCTCAACTCCATCCATACAGGTAGTCCATGTGATTCTGCTTGCTTTGCATCTCAGAATATTGCATCCATTGCTCATCATTGGCTGATGACAACATTGACTTTAAGCTAAGAGTGCAGGTGTATGATCACAGTTTATTTCTTTCATTTGCATTTTGAAAATCCATCGCTGGTGGCCCTAATAATCACAGGTTACGCACAGGTAAAACGCATTTGTGTGCGGATGTTCACGATTGCAAACATGCATTCGCATGCCTGGGGTTTCTGCAACGTTTTGACAATGTTGGTGGTTGTGGAGCAAAACATCAGACTACTACAGATTTAGTGTACTTGCGAAAAGCTACAGATATCTTGATATTTATGTAGAACAATGTCAATACCCTTTTTGAGAAATTGCCATTTATTTTTCAACAATGTTTTGAAGCAATAAAAAACATGAATAAAACAAATAACAGATTAAAGCTGCGAGCAGCGTTTCAGGGGGCCAAACGAGGCACAGGAAGCATCTCACTACATGCTCTCACTAGAGAAATAATTTTTGCTATATAAAAATGCCCAATGTCGCTAGTACTCAGGATGTCCAATCGAAGAAGAGGTGTCAAAACAAAAAGACCTTGAAACAAGAAAAGGAACCAGGCAACCCTAGTTCAGCCGATTAGAAGGGATGAATATTGTTGTTGCTGGCAGGTTTCAATCCCTGGTTTTCTATGTGGCAGACTGTCTTTAACCATTACGCTATTTAAACAGCAGAATGCAACTTTTACCTCAGTCATAACATTTTTACTGAAATAACGTGGACAACAGAACATTTATTAACAGAACTAAAGAGTAGTCTTTTACAAAGATTGCTGTAGATGGCTAGCTAATAGCTATACAGCTTACTTAGAATGAAAACAATGACTCCAATCACTCCATGGCTGATTTGTTTCCTTGGAAAACAATAACAGTATAAAAGGGTCACGTAAAAAAATTATTCTCTTAAATATATGAGAATCATGGTATTACAGAGGGGATATATATTGTTGTGTGAAGGCTGAAAAGTACAGAGTGGATAAACATTTCTGAAATACATAATTTGGAACCTCTGAGAGAGGAATCGAACCAGGGTCACAATATTGAAGGATTGGGATGTTCCCACTACACCACAGGGCCTGCTGGCATTCAATAGTCTCCAGGGGTTGTGATCTATATTACCCCAAAAAGCATACACAGATGCAGACTTTGAAAATCCACCAGAAACATTCACAATATAACCGCAAACCGTTTTGTTTTAGGCGTACCATAACATAGCTACTGAAGGTTGTAGCCTACAAAGTTTTTGTCCATTCTGAATAAATCCTAATGCGTAATTTGTTTTGTCTGCAGCGAGGCAGGAGCACCGATCGGCTGCATGGCAGTCTGTGTCTCTAACCACTACGCTATTTAACAAGGGATAGTCTGTCACTTACTCAGTTAGAGAAATTCGCTCTTCTTGGCCGGCTTCGCTTACGCGGCCTGGCAAAAACCATGTGTGTATAGAGTGGAGAATGTGTGTATGTGTAGAGATATGGGACATAGTGTTTGTAGGGGAGGAGTGTGGTTTCTTGGATAAAAATAGGAATGTCTGTATGCTGAGTGACAGGAGAATGTGTGTGTGATTTTATGTGGAGATAAGAGAGTGTGTAAAGAGAGACGAGAGAAAGTGAATTTGGAGGGAGGGAGTAGAGGGTAGGGTAGGAATGTGTGTGGAGGAAAGAGTGTCTTAGTGAGGAGTGGGGGGGAGGAGAGTGTGGATTGTGTGTGTGATAGTGTGGAGGGAGGAGTGCGTATGGGCATAAAGGAGAATGTGATAGGGAGGTTGTGGAGACAGAGGAGATGATGGATATCAAGTGTCTAAGACACACCATGATGTGTTTTTGTTTGTTGAAAGAGAGTGTGGATTGTGTTTGAAGAGAGAATATAATGTGTGTGATAGTGTGAAGGGAGGAGTGCGTATGGGCGTAAAGGAGAATGTGATTGGGAGGTTGTGGAGACAGAGGAGATGATGGATATCAAGTGTCTAAGACACACCATGATGTGTTTTTGTTTGGTGAAAGAGAAAAAGTGTGTGGGGAGGGTGTACGGCGTAGGGGGTCAAGAAAGTGGAGATAGTTTACATTAAGTATCGAAGATACATCATGTACGGATTAACTTCAACAGCATATTTTGTCAAACTTGTATGGCAGAATTTCGGTGAATATCTTAACATGTGTGACATTTATAGCTGCTATAAAGCCGTTACATTGTGTATAGGTGCGAAGTGTCAAAATTGTTAGCCATCTTGCGTTAGCCACCTATCGTTAACCACCTAGTGTAAGCCGCCTTGCATTAGCCACCTAGCATTAGCCAACTTGCTTTTGCCTCCTTGCATTTGCCACCTGGTGTTAGCCATCTTGCATTAACCACCTAGTGTTATCCACCTTGCTTTAGCCACCTAATGCTAGCCACCTAGTGCTAGCCACACTGCGCTAGCCACCTAGCGTTAGCCCCATAGCCTTGAGCTTGCTACCCACCTGAGTGACAGCTAAAATCCTCTTTCTCTAGCGTCACATGCACACGCAGTGGCCAAAATGAAATGTCACCCGGGTTTAATTCCTAATACCATTGACTTCGAATGGACAAGGTTTAGCTTGTTAAGCTGAAGAATATTTGGCTCAGTTACCTCATTTAGTGGTTAACATCTCCAGAAAGTTATGTTTCTGACTTATTTGGCTGATTTTTGGTGAATTTCTTAAAATCAGTGAGGTTTATATCACCACCATGAGAGTTAGCTGTTTGTACCTTTCAGGGTTCATTCCTGGCCTTGGTGTTTATCTGTAAAGCAAGTAGCATCTTTCCTGGATAATCCTTTTAGGATTTATAGCCTTATAAAAATTTTGCCACAACTATGTCAAATTCAATTGCGGATTGCGGTCACATTGTTTGAGTTATCAAATTTTTTACAGACTTTTAAAGATAATGGTCCACAGATCCTTCACAGCAAACAGTATGCCAATCCATTCAACGGTCATTTAAGGTGTCATTTAAGATGTCAAAATAACGCAAAACATTGGTTAGATTTATAGTGCCCCCATAAGGTCATTCTATACTTGACTTCTGCTGTCCATTTGTGGCAGAGATGTTAACGGGCATGATTCGTTTGGTAGCTGTCGGATATGGCCTTATACAGTCACCCACCCACATCAAATTCAGCCGCTGATTTCAGCCATATTGTTTGAGATATCAACTTTCCTTATATAACTTTAAAAGATAATGGTTCAAAGGTCCATCACACCCAATGGCATGCAAATCTGTTCAGCAGTCTAGGAGGAGATGTCATTAACGAGTTTTTCACATATGTCAAAATGGAGGCCATATTGTTTGACTTATCAGCTTTTCTTATCTAACTTCTAAAGACAACGGTCCAATGGTTCTTCACAGATATTGTCATCCAAATCCGTTCAGCGGTTTCGGAGGAGATGTAGTTTGTGTTTTTATTAACGGCAAAATCGTGACAAACATCTGTGATGTTTATTGTGCCCCCAAGAGGTATTTCTGTATGGGACTTTTTCTGTCTATTCCTGGCAGACACATTTACAGGTATGTTTCGTAGCTGTTTGATATTCCATTTTAGATTAACAGACTTCTAAAGTCTTAGACCTGCCCAGCTAAATTTCATTCGCTGATTTCGGCTATATTATTTGAGATATCAACTTTCCTTACATAACCTATAAAGATAATGGTTCAATAGTCCTTCACACCAAACAGCATGCAAATCCGTTCAGCAGTCTCGGAGGAGATATTGTTAATGGGTTTTTCACAAAATTCTTAGACTTTTTTGGTAAGCATGAGAAGGGGCATATCTGGAACTTGGTTGCTTGACTCTATGACATTCGGTTCATGAGATATGAGTTTCATTTTTTCCATATTTGACTGAGTGCTACAGTGCCACCATGAAGTGTATGGGTACAATGATGGCCAAGGTCCGAAGCGTTTTAAACCAGAGGGGACTGAGCTATGGGCCTCTGAAAATGACCCTGAAGAAAAAGTATTGTTTGAGATATCAACTTTTCTTATATAACTTTTAAAGACAATGGTCCAGTGGTCCTTTACACCGATTGTCAACCAAATCTGTTCAGCGGTTTCGGAGGAGATGTCGTTTAAGTGTGTTTTTATTAACGGCAAAATCGTGAGAAACATCGGTGATGTTTATAGCGCCCCCAAGAGGTATTTCTGTATGGGACTTTTTCTGTCCATTCCTGACAGACACATTTACGAGTATGTTTCTTTTCGTAGCTGCTTGATGTTCCATTTGGGATTAATGGACTTCTAAAGTCATAGACCCGCTCAGCTCAATTTCATTTGCTGATTTCGGCCATGCTATTTGACATATCAACTTTTCTTATATAACTTTTAAAGATAATGGTTCAAAGGTCCTTCACACCAAAGGGCATGCAAATCCGTTCAGCGGTCTCTCGGAGGAGATGTTGTTAATGAGTTTTTTACCAAATTCAAAATGGAGGACGGATTGAAGAGGCGAATTTGAAAGACCCCAGAGACTTTTTTGGTCAGCATGAGAAGGGGCATGTATGGAACTTGGCTGCATGACTGTACAACATTCGGTTCATGAGATATGCATGCTCAAACCATCAACATTTGACTAAGTGCTACAGCGCCACCATGCGGTGTATAGGTACAGTTATGGCCGAGGCCCAGTTATGGCCGAGGCCCCAGTGAACTGCTGAAACCCTAATTAAAGCTGCAAGTAGCGTTGATGGGCTTCAGCTGGGTGCAACACTGTGCCACTGTGGACACATTGCCTACAATCAGCTACTTCTGTACACCCCTAACACACTTGCCATATATCACAACTCAGGATAGAACTTCACGCATTTCGGAACATTGTCCATGTACTTTTGTACCAATTTTGATTATTTTTGACTGCTCCAAACATCAGTACCTGCACAAAAGCTTGTGTGATAACCATCAGTTTTGGTAAAGGGCATTGAGATGCCCATATTGTTAAACCCAAGTCTTGAGAAGATTCTACTTAAGACTCTACAATGATGATAAAAGATTTTTGCTTATCCTTGGCTGATGCCAATCACACAACACCAATTTGCACAAAACACAGTTAGCTAGCTACTTTGCTCTTCACATTACTAGTATTTAGCAATCGAACTTTAACTACAGACAATCGTGCCAAACACTAGCTTGCCAAGTTTATGAGCCTCTATAGCTACAACAAGAGTATGAATGCTTGAAGTATCAATGCCTTCACTCTACATGTCAGTCGAGCCATATAGCCATACAGATGTCGCTCGTTTAATTCCAGCGCCAAGGGGGCGGTCCGCGATTAGGCATGCCACGGTATGCCTCGTTATACTGCGGCAAGTTGCAGTGCTGTGCGGCATGGACAAAAAGATAAAATAAAAAATAAGAATGGCCACCAGGAGGCATCTGTGAGAACGTCGACACCTGCCTGAAACTGCTGTTATTTAAGCCTGCGTCTGTGCTTATATGGCCAGAATAAAACATTCAAATCGGAGGAATATTGTCTATTATAATCCTATTCATGGATTGCTATGTTGCTGTGTTTGATTCCATTTTATAGGTCTACACACGTGAATCTCTTCCTTTTCGTTAACTGTAATTATTTAAACCAAAATACAATTATTTGACTTGAAATATAGCTGTTGATTACAACAATTAAGTTAACGTAAAGGCTAATTGCAGACTTTTACCAAGTACATTAATTATTGCGTCATTGATGCCACTTTTCTGCACTAATATTTCCTGAAGACTGCATCTTTTTTTATCAATAAAAACTTGTTAAAATAAAAAAATAAGAACTTACTTTTCCCACCAGATTTCTTTGATTAAGTACAATATGCCACAGTAGACCCAAGCGAAAATATAATTCAAGTGTTTAACATAGCATGTTTACATGAAGGACGTTTAGTTTGTTAAACATGCAGTAGGCTACACGTTAAACCCATCAATGTTTCATTAATATTTTCAGAGGTAAATAACGATTGATTTTTTTCTAAAATTTATAATAAAATGGCATTTGAACAGAACATGTAATTCGTGTATTTACTCTACAATGGCCTAAAGTCGACAAATATATTTTAATTACGCCACATTAACCGAAAGAGACTGGTGAGACAAAGCACCTGTTACAATACTTGTACTCTTACATGCCTAATCAGTTATTAAGTAGGAATACAATGTAAAACAAACGGTAATTAGTCTCTAAATAGTTTTCAGTTTGTGAGTATAGAATTCTGACAACAGAACAATGTAATATATGCTACACCTATTTAGGAAAAGTCATCGAAGGTGGGTGTTCAAAATGGTATGTTCCAAATCAATTGCATTGACAAATAAAAGTTGCGTCTAAATTTCAGTATGTTTAAATCTAGTTTAGAATAGTTTTGCAATACCCCAATGTAGCCTAATTTCGCATCATTATTATTTAATAGACAAGCACGGTCTCTTATTTGTCTTGTCAAAACGGCCAATATGGTGTTAAAATTCCAGAATTCCGGCCATACAGGAGCTGTCGGACAAATGTTTTAAATAGCTGTACTGTATAATAGCCTACACTTAAACAACAATAAAACACAAACTCTGTGATCCAACAAATGTTTTTTATTGAAATTAGTCAGCAGAATGAGCTCTTCACAATCTTTCTGAACTGAGCATATACTCAGTTTCAATACTGTATACCAATGGTAGGGCTGTCGCAATTATTAGCTACATAATTGCCTTATCTAAATAATTTGAGCCAGATCGCAATTATGTTTATAGACAACAGTCTTTTTGCACAATATTTTGATTCCAAAGTCATGTTTCCAATCTGACTAAGGGATTTTGAGGTCAATGTTTGAAATGTCTGAAAAAATAGGCTACCACGCGAATGATGTCAGTTTCCATTGGATGTCCAGCCCACGCGTGCAAAAAAACGTTTTTGACAGGCTCTGCGGAAAGTTATACTATTGGCTCAGATCATTTACTGAACCTCGTTTGCCTGCCTCAGTTGCACAATCACTAGTGTTGTTAAACCGACCCGGTTATGTCTGCTTCGCCTTGGACATTTCGGAGTCATATGCTGGAGCTGGTGCCAGATTGTGTGCTGCTTTTGATTCTCGCGCCGATCTTAGTCACATGACTCAATGTCTTATTGTAAGAGTGAGCGGAGACTCGCTATTTCTTGGCAACAGACCATACAGGCCACACAATATTAGGCTATTTAATATGCCATTAATCTATTTACTTATTAATTTGGCATATTTCCCACCGGACATTTTGGCGGTTGATATTTTCATCTGGCAGAATACACCTGATACCGGCGAAAAGCCTTTGCCGGCTAACATAAACCCTGGTGCACAGTTTTCCTTAGCTGTAGGCCTATAATGAGGATTTGGTGTGCATAATGATGGGGTGATGTGATCAGGAACAGGTGTGCTTAATAGTGGAGACCATGAATGCGGCACGGTGAATGTGGCACTGTGAAAGCAGTGCCAGCAGCCGGAGGCTGGCTTGATCACGGGTGGCACCGTGACAGTGTAGGCTACTGTAAATCATCTTTCCTTTATTTATTTATCAAATTTATTGTGTTTATCAAGCAACCGTGCTTTAGGCCTTTGTAAGGCTATTCATGCCGATATCCTTTGATCGTACCAAACTGGTCAACAGGGTCTCTTATTTTACCTTGTACATCATCAAAATGAGATGGAAATGGAAACTAAATTCTAATGGAATTATTTTGAGTGTTGTGTAATTTTCATTTAGTACTTTTGTAGGGCCTAATAAACGAATGAAATTTTTACTGCCTGTGTTCTTATGTAGTCCTTCTATGTAGGCTATTATTTTTTGAGTGGGATATTTTGTTAGGTGAAGTGGGACACTATATTATGATTAAAATGAACTATTTGACACATGAAAAAAACGTTTTAACCACATGTATTAATGAATTCAGGTGTACAGTAAATATAAAATCTGTTATTCAGATTGGAAACATGATTTTGAAATCAAAACATTGTGCAAATAGATCCTTGTCTACAAAAATAATTGCGATGTGGCTCAAATTATTTCGAACAGGCAAAGTGATAATTGCGACAGCCAGGTGGCCAGAGAGTACCCAGGCAGACACAAATCACTCTGAATGGGCAATACCCCCAGATAAAGGATGACGCTCCCTGTGAATTAACTTAACAATGAGAATGAAGTGTAATGTTGATTACATAGTTGATCACATGCAGCGCGACAAAATCCGTTTTGCCTCTAAACTTAGTATTGCAATCTTATTCATGAAATTCCTTTTTTTTAGGAGATAAACAAAATATCAAATATATTATCTGTCTGAATAAAACATTTCGCTAATTATTTTATAGAACCATGAAGATGATCCAGCTTCCTATGTAATTCATCAAAGGTATCACAATAATTCATTATTAGTGAAACAAAATGAAAACGATATCCTTGACCAGAGGCGTTGCTAGGATCACTATACATTCTGGGCTTAGCACCCGCCCAACCCCCAGGGGAGACTTTTTTGCCATACATTTTTCATGGATTTGTTGTGATGCCATGTGTTGTTCTAACCACCGTCTTACCAGTTTTTAATATATTAGGCCGAAATTAGTTTGTGACATCTCGCTGGAACCTGAAATATTCCCAAACAGAAGATGATTTATTTTCGGCACCAAATCATCCCTATTCCCTATCTCATTGTCCTCTGGGTTCATTTTCTTAATCGATCCTCTTCCTCTCCTTAACAGCAAGCCCTACTTCGCACTATTCTTTCGCAGTGGGCTCTACGCCGCATCTTCATGTTTCTGACTGGTTAATTTGCTGTTCAGAGTACCAGCACAGCTAGTATCATTTCCCTGGCCCGCGCATGTTGTTACTTTATTGGGTTGTGGCTATTACTTTCGTTAGTTATAGAGCCATCACGGAATTGGGGTGTTTTAAAAGTACTCACTTTAACTCACTTTTAATAAATTGGGACGAGTGAGAGGCATGAACAGAACAATGTGTTGTATAGTTTGATAGATACAGCTGGACATTTGAATTGTAAACCTTTATTATCTTAAAATAGCAACAGGTAGGGGAAGATGTGTTGTAAGAGCGCTTGAAGATAGGCTATGTGTAGACTGACACGATCGTGCCGTTCGCTAGCCAGATTCCAACCTTTATACTAATAATTTGGAATCGCAATTTGAACATGTGCAATTTCAAAAGCGCAGAAAGCTGTGATTTTGGCTTTTTATTTTATTTTTATGCTGAATCAAAATATTTTTTTACTGGTGCGAAATCATATTCGTATTTGTATACAGTTTATTAGGAGTTGATTTTAGTATAAAGGTTGGAGTCTGGCAAGCGAACGTCACAATTCGCTTGCCACGATTAGGGCTTGCTGAAAAGGATCGATTCAGAAAATGAACCCAGAGGACAATGAGATCATAGCAACGTCTCTGGTGTCGCCTATACTGTATGCTCAGTTCCAAAAGACTGTGAAGGTTTCATTATGCTGACTAATTTAAATAAAAAAAACATTTGTTGGATCATAGAATTTGTGTTTTATTGCTGTTTAAACATAGGCTATTGTACAGTATGGCTATTTAAAACATATGTTTGGTAACTATTCTATACGGCTGGAATTCGGGAATTTTAACGGCCATATTGACTGATTTGGTAAAACAAATGAATTGATGCAACAAATAAGCGACTGACGCATTTGTTTATTAAATACAGTAAGAGTAAACTCTGACAGCCTATTCACCAACTGTCATAAGATGTGTTTTTCTACCATGCCGTACTTCAAAACTATGATCGTAACAAATAGTCCTGCTTTGTATTTTATTATTTCTTAAGATAATTCAAATGTTTAAACAAATAGTCTTTATTTCTGTGTAGGCTATTGGTGTATTTCTTTATTGAAATATTTCGTAATTATATCAGTGATGAAGTTGCAACTAGAAACATTTCGCTTTTAAATTCGTTATAACCTGTTATTTTAGGAGAATATTGTGAACATTGTGTGTACTGTTGTTTAGAAAACGATTTTCGAGAACGAATAGCATTTTCAGCGTTCTAGCTCCCCCATGTGTTTGGAATAGTGCACTCACAGTTTGACGCAATCTACCGTATGGCAATCTACCTGATCTTACCACGGTAAGAAAACGCTGTAATTAAACGAGCGACATCTGTAATTAGCTACAGCTGATATTTGACATAAAAAAGACAAAAACCACAGACTGAACTGTCTCTCATGTAAGTTACTAAATATTGATATTATATGCTTTTGTTTTTAGAATATGACCTTACTTTTGACATTACATTATATCTAGCTAGGAAGTTAAGAAAATGTATGTGGCCTTGTGTCCGTAATGTTATCTGGACTGGATGTCCATGTATATCTTTACGCTTATTTGACAGTGAGGGACACATTCAACCAACCGTGAGGTAAGAGTCCTTAGCTAAGGACAATTCTAAAGAAAAGCTAATGTTGACGTTAACCCTCTCCAGCCTGAGCGGAATATTCAATTTCTTATTGGTTCAAAACCATTTGTGTTAATGAGTATAATTTGGTGGGGAAACACCTTATGTGAAAATATAATGCATCTTAAAAAGTAACCTACCCAACCATGCACACAGTGCATCGCAGTTTGTTGCGTAAGGGGCTGCCTAGCTGCAGACCAGTCAGGGTGCCCATGTTGACCCCGAACCACTGCCGAAAGCGCCCACAATGGGTACGTGAGCATCAGAACCCGACCACAGAGCAATGAAAGGTGGCCTGGTCTGATGAATCACGTTTCCTTTTACATCATGTGGATGGCCGGGTGCATGTGCGTCGCTTACCTGGAGAACACATGGCACCAGGATGCACTATGTGAAGGAGGCAAGCCGGCGGAGGCAGTGTGATGCTTTGGGCAATTTTCTGCTGGGAAACCTTGGGTAATGCCATTCATGTGGATGTTACTTTGACACGTACCACCTACCTAAGCATTGTTGCAGACCATGTGCACCCTTTCATGGCAACAGTATTCCCTGATGACATTGCGCTCTGCCACAAAGCAAAAATGGTTCAGGAATGATTTGAGGAACACCACAACGAGTTCAAGATGTTGACTTGGCCTCCAAATTCCCCAGATCTCAATCCAATGAAGCATCTGTGGGATGTGCTGGAAAAACAAGTCCGATCCATGGAGGACCCACCTCACAACTTACAGGACTTAAAGGATCTGCTGCTAATGTCTTGGTGCCAGATACCACAGCACACCTTCAGAGCTCTAGTGGAGTCCATGCCTTGACGGGTCAGGGCTGTTTTGGCAGCAAAAAGGGGACCTGCGCAATATTAGGCACATGGTCATAATGTTATGGCTGATTGGTGAATTTTCTGTTCAAAATAAGTCTATGGACAGGGAGATACACTACTGGCATTTTAGCTTGTGTTAGACTTATCTTAACAAAAGAGAATGTAAGTCAATGTCCAAAACCAAACTGGTCAAAAGAAGTACAACTTAAACTTGAACAAGAGGTGTCAATACTACTTTTAGTTGATCTTGACCTTTGTGATTTTCTAAGTGAATTTAAGCCAAAACTGTAACTAGCCCACTGGAAGAATGATTAGAGAGCCATGTGTAATTTTTCCACTGTAGAAACACAGACAAATCGTAATTATGATATGAAAGGTATTAGGGAAAGATTTAATTTCAAATGGAGTACTTAAAAAATAGTTTTTTTCAACGTACTCAAACTCATAGAGTGGCTGTCATTTCAATGATTTTCTCTTGTTTACATTTGACTGGTCTTTTTGCATTGCCAGTCTTAAAGAAATTGTGATAAAGTGTGGCGACAACTAAAATATAGGCATTACTTTGAACCAATGGAAGAATACACAGGCTGCTATGGACCTGAATAGCGAGCCATAATACACCTCCAGGTACAGCAAGCTCTCTATAAATAACAAGTCAGCTATCTAGTACTAGAAATAAGCTACCCACACCACTAGCCTTGAGCAAGTCTACAAAAAGTATTTGTTTGCTTGGTTACCGTTATATCACAGACAGTGAAAGCTATACAATTAAAATTGTAAATACATTGTTTCTGCGAGTCCCCTTGTAGACACTAGAGGGTGCATTTTTCCTCTAAGGGTTTAGCCTGTGCTTTGTTCTATTCTATGCTGTATTGCAACCAAAATTTATGTAATGATTTACATACATTTTGGATAAAAAGTTATTTTGCCATGTTTATTTAAAGTAATGGTAATATTTAAGTATTACTTTAGTTCTTTGCTACGAACAGGAAGCATGTTTTGGAAATAATTTTCTTTTCACTTTGTCAGTTTGGATAGTATGGTGTAGTAAGTGCAATGTACAATCCATTCAGAGTTTTCTAATATCACAGTCACTAACTGTTTTAAAATTACCATTGGCTTCATGGGGAAAATCCCTGAGAGGTATACTTCCTGTCCAGCAACTAACTATCTTTGTAACTACTGGGTGCATTGATACACTATCTTAAACCTAATTAATAACTTTACCATACTCAAAGGGATATTCAGTGTCTACTTTTTACACATCTACCAATCTGTGCCCTATCTTGCAAGGCATTAGAAACCTCACTGGTATTTGTGGAAGAATATTAATTAACAAATCGACTAAGGGATTTGACAGATAAATGCATCTAAGGGAACCAGAAATAGGTTAGTCATTAAAATATCATGTTAACCACTTTTAAAGGACACTGAATGAGTCCATGCAATTTCTTATCTGATATGTTTTTACTCCTTATTTAGGCATGACATGAAGAGTTTGAATACATATTGTCTCATGCATTGAATACTTATTCTCAAGCTTTTCATAATTTAGTTGTAATCCTAAACAGGCCCACCAGATTCACTAATCAAGGGCTTGATGATTATCTGACAAGTCTAACCAGGTGTGTAACTCTGGAATAGATCAAATACATAGAATGGCTTCAAGTACCTGAGAAGAAAGTTGATGACCACTGAATAAGGCAGTATTACTGGTGAATAAAAAGAAATGATTAAGATGGGCAAAGGAACACAGACACTAGACAAAAAGTGTTATGGACAGAAAAATCTACATTTGAGGTGTTCGGATCACAATTAACATTCATGAGACAGACCAAATGAAAAGATGCTGGAGGAGTGCTTGACGCCATCTGTCAAGCAATGTGGAGGCAATGTGATGGTCTGGGGGTGCTTTGGTGGTGGTAAAGTGGGAGGTTTGTACAGGGTAAAGGGGATCTTGAAGAAAGAAGGCTATCACTCCATTTTGCAATGCCATGCCATACCCTGTTGAGACAATTTCCTCCTAGAATGGAATAATGACCAAAAGCGCAGTGCCAAACTATGGCAGAACTGTTTAGGGAAGAAGCAGTCAGCTGGTTTTCTGTCTATAATGGAGTGGCCAGCACAGTCACCAGATCTCAAACCTATTGCGCTGATATGGGAGCAGAATGACATGTTGGTACATAAGAAGTGCCCATCAAGCCAATCCAACCCTTAGGAGGTGCTTCAGGAAGCATAGGGTGAAATCTCTTTAGATTACCTCAACAATTTGACAACTTGAATGCCAAAATCAGCAAAGCTGATTGAAAAATCTGCAAATGGAGGATTCTTTGATGAAAGCAAAGTTTAAAGAACAATGATTATTTCAATTAAAACTGATTCTTTCTAACCTTGCCTATGACTATTTCAAATTCATTTTGCTATATTTCTTAATAAAATTAATTTCATGTATGTTTTCATAAAAACAAGGACATTTATAAGTGACTCCAAACTTTAATGTAACGGTAGTGTATACACACACACACACACACACACACACACACAACACAATAAAACCTTAACAGGAGATTTAAGAGTATCAATCTTACCTTTACACTGTCTGACTTCTTCCTAAACTTCTTACCGTTAACTGGAGATGCTATAGGGAGGCTGGAATGTTAAACATTGCAATATTATTTATAATACATCAAATAATTCATGTAAATTACACAATGACACAGCTGTTTCCTCAACCGGTAAACTGTCTATGGACAATGCTATGGATAGCATTCAATACTTCTGCGGCCTCTGGTGCAGGTATTTCCTCACTTTCCTCAGTTAGCCAGCACTGTATATTTGTTAAATTATGTTTTTAGCTGGCTAAATGTTAACTTGTATGAATTCCCAGAATATCCAACAAGGGCAATACTGCTAGCTACAGGTAAGCTAGATAATCATCTTGGGGAAAAATACCATAAGCTTATTTGCTTACCTTCAATTACTTACTGCCAGCCAGAAGCAAAACGGCAAACTGAAGAAAAAAAATGAATTGACTGGGCGAGCCATTGCAATGGTCAATACAAATTGGTCTATACAAACTCAGAGCTTGTGATTGGTCAATAAACTTGTCCTTCAATTGCAGGTTGAAATTAAATTGAGTTAACC
The DNA here is from genome assembly GCA_016801175.1 of Esox masquinongy. Classification (NCBI taxonomy): domain Eukaryota; kingdom Metazoa; phylum Chordata; class Actinopteri; order Esociformes; family Esocidae; genus Esox; species Esox masquinongy. The sequence goes on from JACXGI010000938.1 coordinate 60,798, forward strand.
CTAAAATACCTGGAAACTGTTTACTTTGTTTAGGACTGGTCAATAAAACAGCTTTGAAAATAATCCAACTGCTTTTCTTCCCACAAATGCTAGTCAGAGTTTTCTGGTTCTATAAAGGGGTGCACATTTTTATTTTTGCCCTAGCATTCACAAACCTGATTAAAATTGTACCCTACTTGCACACTTGACTAACGTAAAACACTGATAATCAGAAACAAAAAAGAGGCTGATTGGGAAACACTGTGCTAGGCCTAATGCAGTCTTACTAAAATGAAAGTTAGTAAAACTTTATATTATTATATATTGTTCACTGTTGTGCTGATTGATCCCGGTTATTGATGGGTACAGACCAGATTTTGAAAACAAAGCTGTCTGAATTTTGGCTGTGTAGGGTTCATGTTAGCTATTTGTCACATGAGTAGCATCATTACCATAGTCATACAAACTAGATAGGCCTATCACCTAGCTTTACATGGCCTTATGTTCGTCGTTAGTCACATAGAGGATGTCTTATGTTGATCATTGTTCACAAAGAGGATGTCATGTCCTGCTCCTAAAATCTACTAGTGCTGGCGTCCTATTCATGAGGAACAAAGCATTGGGGAAGGTGACAAACCACAGTTTATGAAAACGTCATAATAGCATTATGACCATCCTGTGTCACTTTACTTGAACTGACCAAATATAGTTTATGACAATAAAAAAGACGCATTTTGACCATAATCATTGGAACCAGGTCTATCACATAGCTGTACATGCCCTTATGTTTGTTATTAGTCACGAAGTGGATGTCATGTCCTGCTCCTAAAATCTACTGCTGGCATCCTAGTCATGAGAAATGTTGCATTGGGGAAGGTAAATATCTGACATCACTTCATGCATAATTATATTGATATATAGCATTAATGATGAAATGTAATATAAAAATACTGTTTATAAGAAGACTGGTGTTACAGAATGGTTTGTTATGTTTTGATAGACTTGTCATAACCAATCATAAGAAAACACAATATATGTCATAATATTTCAAAATATGTGTCATTACAGTGTCGTGACCATGTTATGACAGGATATGACATGTTATGTCAGCTGACATGACACTATGACATGGTTATGACAGAGTTATGACCATTTAATGGCACTACATTTCAACTAAAGTGTTAACAAAATATCAAACATAGTGACATTTCAGTGTACCATTTGGAATTCGGCATTATGTCAGAATTGGTCAGTGGTCTTGAATATCTTTGCAAAGCACTCCCAACAGAGAAATGCTAGTGAGACTATCATACTGATTCTCCACTTCTCCCCTAGCTGACCTAAACCCACATATAGATTTTAGAGATAGGAATGACCTCAATTGTAGGTATTCATAGAATAAGTTCTATGAATAATAATAAATAATATATCATATACAATTATGGCATCTTATGCATGGGCTGCACCATTTTAGTTATCCATGTCACGTCAGATCGAGACAGTAATGATGTATTTTAATGGCTGCCTTCCTTAATATTCCAAGCATAAAGGGTACGTATCATAATCCTTTCACATTCTACAATTCTCTTTTCAAAAGACTCAATGAGGATACAACCTCACATTATACAAGACAAATATATCCATCTAATTCATGGCACATAGACAACAAGTGAAAAGGACATGTGAGGGGAGAAAAGGCAAGTCTCAATGAGGTCAACAAGGCCTCATCTCCATTCTCTATTCACTGTCAAAAGGGTGGGCTTAATCATGTCAGACAATCACAAGAGGCTATATATTTACATATCTTTGAAAAGGTTTCCAAACACCCACCAGATCAGACCAAGCATTTCAAGGGTCAAATCAGGGTTATTTTCATTACAGAAACATAGACAGCGAACACATATTTAGCTATGCAGCACGTTCTCATTGACCATTGACAGGTCAAGCCTTGACACACAAGTTATTAAAACCCTGGCTGTCCGCATCAATACAAGTTACTATCCATAGCAGGGCTGTCCAACCATGTTTCTAGAGAACTACCATACTATAGGTGGGTAAACCTACTGTACAGGATAGTAGATCTCCAGGAACTGTGTTGGGAAGAACTGGCCTCAACTCCTGCATAACCATACCCTCAAAGTCAGTACATTGTGACCCCTATTTTGGAGGTCTTTTAAATGTTGTATTAGCCACAGGTATACTTGGCATTTAGTTTTGGATACATTTTGATTGGATCTTTTATATACAGTACCAGTCAAAAGTTTGGACACACCTACTCATTTAAGGGTATTTCTTGGTTTTTCCTATTTTCCACATTGTAGAATAATAGTGAATACATAAACAAATTTGAAGTAACACAAATTAAATCATGTAGTAACCAAAAAGTTATTGAAGTGTACATTTACAGTATATTTTAGATTTTTCAAAGTAGACACCCTTTCCCTTGATGACAGCTTTGCCCACTGTTGGCATTCTCTCAACCAGCTTCATGAGATAGACCTGGAATGCTTTTCTAACAGTCTTGAATGAGTCTGCTTTTCCTTCACTCTGCTGTCCAACTCATCCAAAACCATCTCAACTGGGTTGAAGTCAGGTGATTGTTGAGGTCATATCTTCTGATGCAGCTCTCCATCGCTCTCCCTCTTGGTCAAATAGCCCTTACACAGCATGAAGGAGTTTTGGATCATTGTACTGTTTAAAAACAAAAGATAGTCCCACTAAGCACAAACCAGATGGGATGGCATATTGCTGCAGAATGGTGATCATCCGTTCACCCACTCTGAGTCTCACAAAGATATTGTGGTTGGAATCAAAAATCTCAAATTTGGACTCATCAGACCAAAGGACTGATTTCCTCTGGTCTAAAGTCTAGTTCTCGTGTTCTTAAAATCTTCTGGATTGACTGATCTTCATGTCTCAAAGTAATGATTGACTGATGTTTTTCTTTGCTTTATTGAGCAGTTCTATAGTACAGAAATAATGGTGGTCTTCTGTATACCTACCCTGTCTTAACACAACTCATTGGGGTCAAACACATTAAGGAAAGAAATTCTACAAATTAACTTATACAAAAGCACACCAGAATGCATTCCAGGTGAATAACTCATGAAGCTTGTTGGGTGCAAAGAGTTTGCAAAGCTGTCATCGAGGCAAAAGGCAGCTACTTTTAAGAATTTACAATATGAAATATATTTTGATATGTTTAACCCATTTTTTGTTAGCTACATGATTCCATGTGTGTTATTTCATAGTTTTAATGTCTTTACTATTATTCTACAATGTGGAAAATAGTCTAAATAAATAACATTTAATGAGTAGGTGTGTCCAAACTTTTGACTTTTACACAGCGCCTTCCTTAAGCATTGGGAAAAGTCAAAATTATCATATTTGCTGTACTCTCATGTCATATGAAAATACAGTTAAAAGATGAACAAGAGGCGAAAGTATACAATTTCCCCTTGAATTTCTGTGTGTTTCAACACATATGCTACCTATGCTTTATGATAATTTGCATACTGACAGAAAATGCAGACTCTAAAGGCAAAAGCAAAGGATACAACCGAGAATGTACATTCACAGCTCTTTTGTGTGTGTGTAGTGTAATGAGAAATGTCTGTTGAGGAAGAGTGGAAGGGTATTCGATGACTTCAAGCGTCTGGCTCCACCAAGTCTCCAACACACCCTTGATGTTATTCAGGGGTTCTGCATAACATTTGCTTCTCTAAAGATCTGGCCCCACCAAGTCTCCAACAGACCCTTGGTGATGTTAATCAGTGTCCTGGGTAACATTTGCTTCTCCAAAGATCTGGAACACCAGGTATGGGCCATCTGCCCCACCTTCCTCAGCTCACCTGGAGAGGTGTGAAACTCTTTATCTGTAGTGTTTAGATTTTCCCTGTTCCTCATAAAGGGCAGAATAGGCTGATATGCTTTATTGTACTGTACGGGTTATGGGTCAAACTTCACAAGAACATTGTAGAAATGATTGTCCTTGTTGCATGTCAGACAACAACTGGCAGCAACGCCCCGTCCATTCGATAATTTTGCATTGATTAAGTGGGACAGTTCCTGTCCTTTGTGTTTTAGATATGTCTAATTTTAGGATAAATAGCCATGTCTCCAAAAAGTTATGAGTTTGTCCTTGTTAAAGAGACCTCCCAACATGTTGTGTTGTAGTCATATTTAGGAGTTTGTCATCGTTAAAGAGACCTCCCGACACATTGTGTTGTAGTCATATTCAGGAGTCTATCTTTAACAGAAGCTCCTAGCATACCTTCGTGCTATAGTGTCTTAATAATTATGGTATAATTGGTAGACTGTTAGGCAATTAGGGAGGACGTTCAATCGTGTTGGTATGTAACTATATTTTGTATTGTAACTTTATTACTTGATTGGAATAAATTGTATTACTTCGGAATATAGATTTCTACAGCATTCCTCGTTCATCTCCATAATCAAGGTCGTCGGGCAACTGGTAATTACACACACATAAGTAAGTCTAAGCAACCAGACTTGATGTCCCTGAGTCCTGGAATTCTCTAAGCAGTTTGGTTAGGCCCAGGAACATATGACATTCTAGTCATCCCTGAGTCGTTGGGCATAATTACCTTTCTGTTAGACCCAGGAACACACGCCTTTTTACTGTATGGTTCGTGTTAAACAACCTACACCTTATGGGCGCTTATGATAACTGATATAGGCACATACACATACGTAAATCGAAGTGACCAGACTGATCATCTCTGAGTTCTGGGTTGCTAAACTGTCCCTTGTCTTCTAGACTTGACTGATGAGGAGCATTGTGGATAACGTAGGCCGTGAAACATATGATCTTTTAAATGTTTGGCTTGTGACAAAAGATTAGCTCCCTTTTCTATGAACTTCCAGCATATCATGGTCATTTATGATTGCGTATGTTTACAAACAATATGGAGTCAGATAATTTGAACATTTGTATTTTATTTACCACTGAGGTTACATTCCCTTGCACTCAATTCCCTAGCCGTCCCCCGGTAACCTTCTAGTGGTAAAACTTTCCAACCACTACATGTGAACAATCAGAAACCAGAAACACCTGATTAATTGGAAACACCTCTGAGCCAAAAGTCCCAATTTTAATCTTATGTTTGCATGAAATGCGGGGATGGAACTCGGATGGAATGGTGTTTGTCTTAGTTGAAACTTATACAGCTCTGGAAAGAATTAAGAGACCACTGCAAAATGATCAGTTCCTCTGGTTTTACTATTCATAGGTATGTGTTTGAGTAAAATGAACAGTTTTGTTTTATTCAATAAACTACTGACAACATTACTCCCAAATTCCAAATAAAAATAATGTAATTTAGAGTATTTATTTGTAGAAAAGACCACTCCTATTTTTTCTTAAATCAGCATCTCTACATGTATGGCAGCCATTCCATTTATTCCAACACAGGCACACCTCATTTTACTTAATGAGGTACTGGTTAGGTGATTACCTGAACCAAATCTAATTTATCAAGGAAAAGTATAAAAACCACTGCTGTGGTCATAACTATCCTCTTGCAATAGGACCAGCTGGATGGCAAAAACAGTGCAAGTAGTACCTCAAAGGTAATTTAAATAAAAAATAACTCTTCAGCATGACAAAAGAGTTGAAAAGAAAAGCTTTGAGTGAGGAAAAGAAGGGTTAAGTATTGGCTTTACTGGCAGAGGGATACAGTGAGCATCAGGGTGCTTCCATCCTGAAAATTTCAAAGACGGCAGTTCATAAAAACTAGGTTAAGCAATAGACATTGGGGACAACAAAGCTACAGACTGGCAGAGGGGGAAAACGACTGTCCACTGACCGAGATGACCGTCAACTCATTCGAATATCATTCAACAACCATATGATGACATCAAGTGACCTACAAAAAGAATGGCAAACAGCAGCTGGGGTGAAGTGCACGGCGAGGACGGTTCGAAACAGGCTCCTAGGGGCAGGGCTGAAGTCGTGCAAAGCTAGGAAAAAGCCCTTCATCAATGAGAAGCAAAGAAGAGCCAGGCTGAAGTTTGCAAAAGACCATAAGGATTGGACTGTAGAGGAATGGAGTAAGGTCATCTTCTCTGACGAGTCAAATTTTCAGCTTTGCCCAACACCTGGTCATCTAATGGTTAAACAGAGACCTGGAGAGGCCTAGAAGCCACAGTGTCTCGCACCCACTGTGAAATTTGGTGGAGGATCGGTGATGATCTGGGGATGCTTCAGCAAGGCTGGAATCAGGCAGATTTGTCTTTGTGAAGGACGCATGAATCAAGCCAAGTACAAGGTTATCCTGGAAGTACACCTGCTTCCTTCTGCTCTGACAATTTTCCCCAAATCTGAGAATTGTTTTTTCCAGCAGGACAATGCTCCATGCCACACAGACAGGTCAATCAAGGTGTGGATGGAGGACCACCAGATCAAGACACTGTCATGGAATTTGATCGAGAGGAAGATGGATGGTTACAAGCCATCAAACAAAGCCGAGCTACTTGAAATTTTGTGCCAGGAGTGGCATAAAGTCACCCAACAGCAATGTGACAGACTGGTGGAAAGCCTGCCAAGATGCATGAAAGCTTTGATTAAAAATCAGGGTTATTCCACCAAATATTGATTTCTGAACTCTTCCTAAGTTAAAACATTAGTATTTTGTTGTTGAAAAATTAATATGAATTTGTTTTCTCTGCATTATTTGAGGTCTGAAAACAAAGTATCTTTTTTGGTTATTTTGACCAGTTGTTGTTTTCTACAAATAAATACTCTAAATGACAATATTTTCATTTGGAATTTGGGAGTAATGTTGTCAGTACTTTATAGAATAAAACAAACATTTTCATTTTACTCAAACACATACCTATGAATAGTAAAACCAGAGAAACTGATAATTTTGCAGTGGTCTCTTAATTTTTCCAGAGCTGTATATCGATACATACGTAAATATGAAATATTTTTTACCTGTCATACACACGGTACATTCAGATCACACCTGCTACTTAAAATGCTGGAGCCAGAACTGGTTTTATCCATCTAGCCCTCTATCTCTCTCTGTAGCTTTAAATTCCTAATTCCTACTTGGAATGCAGCATTAGTTGCTTATAGTGATGTAGTATGGAATTTTCAGGGATCTGATTAGGCTCTCCAGAGCTACTTTCAGAACTACTGGCTGATAATGTAAAAAATGTGTAGAATGCATCTTTAATGAAACATGTCGATAGAGCACAGGAGACACAGAGAGAGAAGGATTAATATTATGAGCCGCTTCTTGACAAGGCGTCCCTTTCAAGTCCGTAGGTTTGATGTGCTAATTACATGCAAATTAATGCAAACGAGCTTGCCTCCTGCCCAAACTCTTGCTGGATGTGCGAAAGCAGAAGCACAGTCTGTGGTGGTGGAAAGAGACTGTTTGTAATAAATAATAAAAGTTTGGGACAGTAGGGATTTCCACTTTAAACTCTGGGAACAAACAAAAAGTCTAGTTTTGTACTGTACAAGAAAAACTGAGGTAGAGTCTCTGTGTTGACATATCTATCAGTTGTTCCCTCTCCATCTGTCTGTGAGCTTGTTTCTCCTATCTCTATATACTTCAGGGCCTTTTATTACAGCTCAACTGGGAATTCTCATTGATGGATTCCTGATGATTAACAGTCAGTGTGTCCACTCATGTTTGCAGGCCTCACCAGATAGCAGCCTTTTAAAATAATGCCAAGTCACACTAGCTTTTCTAGAAAGCGAGTGGGCTGTGCTCAAGTGCTACTTTGAATTAAATGACTGGGAAATTGGTTAGAGGAATGTGCTTGCATTTTTCTGTGTATTTGCTCAGCAATTCTAAAAACTCTGTGTTGGGCGTGTTGCTGATGGTTTGTCTTACAATTTAATGTTGAATCAATTATGTGATCTGGAGGACACGTCTCAACCTTCGACTTTCCCAAACCTGATAAAAGACTTGCAGTGATGAGACAAGGCCAGAAATGCCTATTGGCCATCACGACAATTGGAATTGGAAGAATTTGATGTCAGGAGAAAAAATTGTTTTGATTTTAATTCCAATTTGTTGGTGACCTATTTTGTTAAACACTGATTTAAATGGTCTGATCGTACAGGTTCATTGATAGAAGAACAGCAATTATTTGGATTATCTTACAATGAAAGAGAGACTGAGCAGATACAACAGCAGCATAATTGAGGATGTTACATGAATCTAAATATGAGAAGTAACAAGGAACAAAACCTCCCCCAGCAATTGACTGTTTGTTTTCTCTGGCAATTTCCCAACGATTCCCCTGGGAGAAGGTAAACAAACAAAGGCCAATGATTTCCCCCACAACTGTACTCTCTATGGATGCATATTTAGGCTTTAGTCACAGCAGCCACTACGTTTCACTCACAATCTCAAGAGGCCACAAAAGACCCCAAAATTGCACACTTATTTGTTTCCCTTTGCCGCTAAGACGCTTTTCATTGTCACCCCCACAATGGGGCCTATAAAAGGGGAGTCTTCATATTTATGCTGGTCTATAAAAGTGGGAAACTCAGTTTGCATGGAGCCCTACTCCCAGCTACTCTGCCACTCAAGCATTACGACAGGCCCCGGTCTTTAAATTGATGCAGTGACGAGATGTAGTGGTTTTAGTATGAGACTCCAACTTACTTTATCACCCACCATTAGCATCAGTGTCCACCATAACAGCCATGTAAGGGACAGATCAATACTGTGTAGAAGAATTTGGAGGGGGCACCAATAGGCCCTTGATCCAGTACTATAAATCCACATGGGCTGCATTTAGGATGTAGCAGAGCTGGGAATTCTTTTTACATACTCTGAGCCATGATTTCCCAAAAGCATTTTAAGCTCATCGTTAGAACCCAGGTAACAGATTTGTGAAATCTCCAGGCTGTTTCCCAAAGCAATCATTACTGCGGTTGCACTTGCAAACTTTGTATTCTTTGCAATTACTACAAACAAGCAATCTTTCAAATAAAAACCAAGATGACTGAATTAAAATGGCATATAGACTACAGTAAATGCCACTGCCCAAGTCTGTATGATTAAATCATACTGAAATGAATGCCATGATCATTCAATACTGGCCATTATGTTGAGTCCTCTACAGCTGTATCCATAGCACCATATGTGAGAAAGCCTGTAAACTAATATTAGCTAAGTACTTTGCATCTCTAGACTCAACCAAACACTTTTAATATTTATTATTTTTAGATACTTTTAGAATTTATATTTATTTTATCAAACAACTGAGAGACCATTTTTATTTAGAATGATAATCTGGCAAAATGCATTAAATTGCAAGATATGACAATGAACAGAAATATTGTTAAAAGGGATAATATATTTGTATACTGTATACTTTTGTGAAAATATCTAAATAGGCTTCTTCTGATTGTATGGAATTTTTTTTCTGTACAAAGGATTGGCAAATAGGATGGTCTATAGAGTGTTCCCTCTAATCTGGCAGCATAGTCATTGGTCTTTCATAATCAACTCAACCTTATGACATCATGTAATTAATCTAAATCCATCCAGCACCACAAGCTGAAATTCCCAGCAGTTTTTTTTATATGGTGTGACTGTAGATAACTCATTCCAAAGGTTTTCTGTCAACATATAATATTTGACCCACAAGAAATAAACAATGTAAAAGTTAAATTTGAACTACTACACACTCTGTTTGAATGAACTGCAATAGATCTGGGGGTGCCCCCTCTAAAACCAGCATGTAGCCACAGGTACATCCTGTTTGTCGTGGACTGTGCCCAGAATTACCCAGAAGCCATACCTCTAAGGAATATGTCATCCAAGAGTATGGCAAAAAACAAATTCTTTATGTTTTCATGCTATGGCCAACCTCGCACTATCCTTACAGATCAAGTTACACTTTTCATGCCCCGACATATAGAACTACTCAACACAGCTCAGCAGCCGGAAATGCCATTATGCTACCTGCTGGGTTGTAGGCGCTGCCTGACCACATGTACCTCACTTGTATGGCCGGTTATCACAAAACGACAATGAGTGTCTAAATGTTTTTTTAGCACTTCAGTCATTATGTTTTCATGTCACAGGACCGGCTCCAGTCATGGCAATGCAGCCTTTCTGTGAAAATTAGATCAAAAGTACTTATCTGGTGCTCAGCCCTCTGGGCCAGTGTTTGGCAGTTCTTGGGATTTTTATTTTGGATAGTATAGCAGTGTTTACATACTCAGTTCAGTGGCATTCCTTTTTGTTCTTTTTATTTTTCATCTTTGCCTGTTGGACATTTCTGTCTGTGCCTTTATTGGTACACGTTAATATTTCACTTTTCCATAACAAAATACAAGGCATGGAAACCCATATGATACATTTATAAAAAAACTGCAGCTGGGTTGGCTCGACTCATTTTCCTCCAATCCTGCATAAAAACGGCAGTCACTTCACTGAACCTTTCACATTGTATTTTGGGAAATGTGTATGCTTTATTTAACAGAGAGAAAGATAGAAGAGAAGAGATAATGCACTGAAATAACAGTATGCCAAACTGTAATCCATGCTGAAAACCTATATGTTCATTTAATGCAGCTTCTTAGACCTCTGGACCACTGCAGACGGAGGACCAATTTTTAATGAATTTAGTGGCCAATCTTGACTGCAACAGGCCCATGAACTCAACAACTCATACAATGTCCAATGCTAGAAGTTGCAGAAATTAGCCCAGTAGAAATAACACATTCTACAACAACATGACTCACAAATTGACAAACAACAGGATATGTGAGGCTGGTTTACTATCAGCAGTATGAAAAACTGAAAAACAAACTGAAGGCTTTAAATAAGGAAGCTAAAACATATACATATACTTCATATAAACACCATTGTTTTGAATGTAACAGGCCCAGTTTTCAGCTGTCAATTGTAAGCAGGAGCTGTGCCCTAAACAAGGAGGTTGACAGACTTAAACAGGTGAAAAAAGTACATAATAACACTTAAGGCTGCAACTGGGTGTTATTAAATGAATCAAGATAGAGACTATGGGGAAAGGTAGCTTCAGTTTATTAAGATAAGTTTCAGATTTCCAAGTGTCCATAGCAGAGCAATCATTAGACACATTAGATATGGAATAAGAGGAATGGGGTGGTTGAACACAGGAAAAACATAAAATGGGGTGCTGATATGCTTCTGCATGACATTTAGTATGTTGTCACACATATATAGGACCCAGCTGCAGGCTACAGTAAAATTAGTTTGGTTGCTCCTATATATTTTTCTGTGTGACCTGGACTTGTAATTATGTATAGTAGCACCAGTGTAATTGCTCAGATTAGAATTGTTCTCAGCACCTCAATTTCTTGAGCACCATAGAGAGTATAAGCCTAAAGAATTATGAATTTCACTATAAGTGACACCTGTCGTCAACAAAGCACATAACAAGTAACGTTTTATTCAGTTTTTATATAGAGAACAGATGCCAACTTGTGGGACCCAACCAATAAACCTCTCGAAATATATTATTTTAAAAGGAAATCCAGACAGGGTCTTAACTAATTCCAGAAAGTATTAGAACACAACAGGTGTAAATATATAACAGTAACTGTTTTTTAGATTGATATTTAGTCAAGCTATTTAAACATGTAATAATTCTAGTTGCCAACAGGGCCTTCAGTGCACATACTTAAGTGTCCTGACCTCTAGGGGCCCCCCTTTGTTAGTCATTCTTAATAACAATAACTTTAATTAGCTTAACAAAAGGCTACACTTCCTCCAGCCCTTGGCAAATTATGTACAATTCCAGGAAATTAGCTGTAAAAGTATAAGAAAAATTTGAGAACACATTTGTAAAATTGTTCTAAATTACATATTTTCTACAAACTGTTTCGTGAATAGACTTAAGGATTTGTTTGTTTAAAGCGCAGTGGCCATGCGCACAGCATTCCAACCCACAACCTGACTCCTTCACGTTTTGAAACTGGTTGTTTAGTACTGCACCATTTACATTAACACCATTTACATTTACATTATTTTTTCCAGAACATATAGACACAATGAACTGGTTGCACAACTAAACAAGGAACGAGACAGGTATTTCAACATTGCAGGCGAATAAATGTCCACAATGGCTCGAGGCTGACAAACAAGACATGGGACAATTCTAGCTCATGATAGGGCAGATGGGTGTAAACAGCAGACACATCTCAATATTTTACATATTTAGAGAAGTCAAATATCTTCTTTGCAGCAATCTCCCTGCTAATCCTTATTTAAGACCAGCCTGCCAGTCACAACTTTCAGCAGGTTGCAATGTTTTGGAAAACTGAAGTTTAGGAATGCTTTGTAGAACAAACATGCCCCGTAGACATGTAGTGTGGAATCTACAGTGGGGAAAAAAAGTATTTAGTCAGCCACCAATTGTGCAAGTTCTTTCACTTAAAAAGATGAGAGAGGCCTGTAATTTTCATCATAGGTACACTTCTACTATGAGAGACAAAATGAGAAAAAAAATCCAGAGAATCACATTGTAGGATTTTTAATGAATTTATTGGTAAATTCCTCGGTAAAATAAGTATTTGGTCATCTACAAACAAGCAAGATTTCTGGCTCTCACAGACCTGTAACTTCTTCTTTAAGAGGCTCCTCTGTCCTCCACTCGTTACCTGTATTAATGGCACCTGTTTGAACTTATCAGTATAAAAGACACCTGTCCACAACCTCAAACAGACACACTCCAAACTCCACTATGGCCAAGACCAAAGAGCTGTCAAAGGACACCAGAAACAAAATTGTAGACCTGCACCAGGCTGGGAAGACTGAATCTGCAATAGGTAAGCAGCTTGGTGTGAAGAAATCAACTGTTGGAGCAATTATAAGAAAATGGAAGACATACAAGACCACTGATAATCTCCCTCGATTCGGGGCTCCACGCAAGATCTCACCCCGTGGGATCAAAATGATCACAAGAACCGTGAGAAAAAATCCCAGAACCACACGGGGGGACCTAGTGAATGACCTGCAGAGAGCTGGGACAAAAGTAACAAAGGCTACAATCAGTAACACACTATGCCGCCAGGGACTCAAATCCTGCAGTGCCAGACGTGTCCCCCTGTTTAAGCCAGTACATGTCCAGGCCCGTCTGAGGTTTGCTAGAAAGCATTTGGATGATCCAGAAGAGGACTGGGAGAATGTCATATGGTCAGATGAAACCAAAATAGAACTTTTTGGTAAAAACTCAACTCGTCATGTTTGGTGGACAAAGAATGCTGAGTTGCATCCAAAGAACACCATACCTACTGTGAAGCATGGGGGTGGAAACATCATGCTTTGGGGCTGTTTTTCTGCAAAGGGACCAGGACGACTGATCCGTGTAAAGGAAAGAATGAATGGGGCCATGTATCGTGAGATTTTCAGTGAAAACCTTCTTCCATCAGCAAGGGCATTGAAGATGAAACGTGGCTGGGTCTTTCAGCATGACAATGATCCCAAACACACCGCCCGGGCAACGAAGGAGTGGCTTCGTAAGAAGCATTTCAAGGTCCTGGAGAGGCCTAGCCAGTCACCAGATCTCAACCCCATAGAAAATCTTTGGAGGGAGTTGAAAGTCTGTGTTGCCCAGCGACAGCCCCAAAACATCACTGCTCTAGAGGAGATCTTCATGGAGGAATGGGCCAAAATACCAGCAACAGTGTGTGAAAACCTTGTGAAGACTTACAGAAAACGTTTGACCTCTGTCATTGCCAACAAAGGGTATATAACAAAGTATTGAGATGAACTTTTGTTATTGACCAAATACTTATTTTCCACCATAATTTACCAATAAATTCATTAAAAATCCTACAATGTGATTTTGTGGATTTTTTTTTTCCTCATTTTGTCTCTCATAGTTGAAGTGTACCTATGATGAAAATTACAGGCCTCTCTCATCTTTTTAAGTGGGAGAACTTGCACAATTGGTGGCTGACTAAATACTATTTTTCCCCACTGTATTCATAGAATCTGCAACATTTTGCTACTGAATGCAGCCCTGGTTAAGCCCATGGCCAAAGATATCCAAAAACACATGGAGACTTTTTGTAAATCATTAATGTTTCACAAAATGTTCAAAATGTTTAACCAATCAACATGCCTTGCATGGGCGGAGCTTATCACACAGCACACAGAGCATGTGTAGAAAGTGTTCTTGAAATGAAATCTCCAATGAAAATGTTGCTGCAGTAAGGCAGTAGATCATTCAAATGTTTTTGGCGAATTACATTTTTTCCAGACTTCCAAATGATGTGTGAACTGTTTTGGAGGTATGACAATACATGATAATGAGGGAATTGTGGTTCGCTCCTAGGTAGGTGTGTTTTGCAACAGGTGAAAATGTAGTGCCTTTTTTGGAACCGGGCAGCATTATAGGTTTGAGCCAAGTGCCCTGTTCAGCTCAAATCAAAAGTGATGTCATGCAGAAAGTGAAATAGTAATGAGTCTGATTCAGTGTTTTCACATTCAAAAGCCTCAGCTTTTGATTAATGCTTTACCTGCCTGTCTAATGAAAACCAGTCAGACATATCAAACATTTTAGGGAGAAGAGAGTGTTTCCGGAAGATTACGCATTCTTCACAACATAACCGATCAAAGTTTAAAGGGTGATTCTTCTCTCATCACTTTTGCCCAGTTGTGCGATGGGTCATAGACCGGTGCCTTGCAGTTTAGCATAATTTAATCTGCCCATTGGCCGTGTTTGAAAGTAACAGATCCGTACTGTAACATGGGTAAATTGTGACTGACTGATCTACAAATTATAATGAGGCGTTATATATGACGGAAGATGATTTGTAGATTAGTCAGCAGTTGCATTCAGTTGTTTTGATGCTCTGACCTAGTCTGACCTAATTCATCTGTGGTTACCTCCTAAACTCTCTCTCTTTCTCTTTCTGTCCTTAAACAAATAAATAAAATGGCTGCTGTATGTCCACCTTTCACCAATCTCCTGATTGGATGAGACTTATTGTATGTCCCGCCCAAGCTGGGAATTCTGTTTTATGTAACTAATCTATATTGGTAACACTTAATATCAACTTCATAGTGGTATTAGCAAATACGTATACTTAAAATACATTTAAAATTGGGCCACAACATTTTGATCCTATTTTGTATGTGTGTAGATGTGTTTTTTGGTAGATGGCCCCTTTTAAGTATATTTAAACATATAGTTTTATGCTTGGATCTTCTTGAGCTACAAAAAGCTAAATTATGACCAGCAAATGCTGAGCACTTCATGAGTCAACTAGCAGTGGAAAATGCCAATGATTTGATAACTACTTTGATAATTTCATATTGGCAACACCCACACTTTGTTACAAGATGAGCTGTCCCACACCATATACAGTGGATATAAAAAGTCTACACACCCCTGTTAAAATGCCAGGTTCTTGTGATGTAAAAAAAATGAGACAAAGATAAATCATGTCAGAACTTTTTCCACATTTAATGTGACCTATAACGTGAACAATTCAATTGAAAAACAAACTGAAATCTTTGAGGGGGAAAAATAAAAACTCACAATAACCTTGTTGCATATGTGTGCACACCCTTAAACTAATACTTTGTTGAAGCACCTTTTGATTTTATTACAGCACTCAGTCTTTTTGGGTAGGAGTCAATTAGCATGGCACATCTTGACGTGGCAATATTTGCCCACTCTTCTTTGCAAAAGCGCTCCAAATCCGTCAGATTGCGAGGACATCTCCTGTGCACAGCCCTCTTCAGATCACCCCACAGATTCAGGTCTGGGCTCTGGCTGGGCCATTCCAAAACGTTAATCTTCTTCTGGTGAAGCCATGCTTTTGTGGATTTGGGGGTGTGTTTTGGGTCGTTGTCGTGCTGATAGGTGAACTTCCTCTTCAACTTCTGCTTTCTAACGGACGCCTGAAGGTTTTGTGCCAAAATTGCCGGGTATTTGGAACTGTTCATAATTCCCTCCACCCTGACTACTGACTAAGGCCCCGGTTCCAGCTGAAGAAAAACAGCCCCAAAGCATGATGCTGCCACCAACATGCTTCACTGTGGGTATGGTGTTCTTTGGGTGATGTGCAGTGTTGTTTTTGCGCCAAACATACCTTTTGGAATTATGGCCAAAAGGTTCAACCTTGGTTTCATCAGACCTTAACACATTTTCCCACCTGCTTTTGGGGGACTTGATGTTTGTTTTTGCAAACTTCAGCTGGGCTTGGATGTTTTTCTTTGTAAGAAAAGGCTTACATCTTGCCACCCTACCCCATAGCCCATTCATATAAAGAATACGGGAGATTGTTGTCACATGTAGCACACAGCCAGTACTTGCCAGAAATTCCTGCAGTTCCTTTAATGTTGCTGTAGGCCTCCTGGAAGCCTCCCTGACCAGTTTTCTTCTCGTCTTTTCATCAACTTTGGAGGGACGTTCAGTTCTTGGTAATGTCC
>JACXGI010000938.1:77303-109113 GCA_016801175.1 Esox masquinongy
AACTAAGAAAATGTCAGGAAAATCCTACTAGAACAGCTGAACTTTATTTGTGATTAATCAGAGTCACTTTAAATGATGGCAGGTGTATAATGACTTCTATTTAACATGAGTTTGAATGTGATTGGTTAATTCTGAACACAGCCACATCCCCAGTTATAAGAGGGTGTGCACACTTATGCAACCAGGTTATTGTAAGGTTTTTATTTTTCATTTTTCCCCCTCGAAGATTTCAGTTTGTTTTTCAATCGAATTGTTCACATTATAGGTCACATTAAATGTGGAAAAAGTTCTGACATGATTTATCTTTGTCTCATTTTTTTTACATCACAAGAACCTGGCATTTTAACAGGGGTGTGTAGACTTTTTATATCCACTGTATATGGTGTGGGACAGACTGTACTGTAACTTCCCATTGAGTCCCCTTGATCAACAATACCAAAAAATCTAACATCAATTGTGGTAAAACTGCATTAATGCACTCCGTGACAGCCCCTTGACACTACATAATCAACATACTCTTAGTCATTGCATCTGTGCTAAAGGAATAGCTATGCTTCCACAGCCATAAATTATATGTTTTGATGTAAATACCTTGTGCAAGGAGTAGGTAAAGATAACAGATGGAGTAGGTGTGCTTGTGTAGGCTGATGTGGCATATATGCATGTTTAGCACACAGGCTGATCGGAAGCAGTGCCAACATTTGCAGATCAGGATACAGTCAGCAACGCTAAAAGGAAGCTGAAACTCAGCCTTCCTGAAAGATGGCAGCCGACTGGCTTTCTCCACCGAAATAGGGCTATTATTCGTGTCATTCGCTGATTTGTATGCGGAGGCAAACACCCAGAGCCCGGAAACAATGACTTCTCATGCGTTGAGAAGAGGGCCCAGAGTTTTCAGGGTTTTTTTTGCTGAATTTGCATGGAGCTCTATGGCTGGCTGTTGTCTTAGCTCAGCCACAGCAGTTTAGGTGCAAAGTAATGACACAAGTGGCGCTTCAGACACCAAGATGTTCAATGGCTCATGTTTAAACATTCATGTGTTCCCAACCATATTTTTCTGTCTTGATCTGAGAATGCCAGCAGCTGTAAATAATTCAGCCTGAGATCCCGCCTGTCAGCCAACTAGACAAGGTTCACAATTACAAGAGGGAGAGCACTGATGATGGGAATGCCATTTAAAATGGACGGAAAAGAACGGCTTTTACCTTTGTTTTGTCAAGCCCCAGTTCACATTCATGATTCACAAAGGTCAGTAAAGGTCTCTGGGATGTACATAATACGATTTAGTGAACATCTGTCAATGCATGTTTAAATATTAATTTGGGTGTGATTAAGGGATGCTGTTATAACCCACTAAATGAAATGGAAACGACTTAATGCCCTATACAGGGTTGGGTAGCTTTTTAAATGTAATCCATTACAGTTACAAGTTACTTGTCTAAAATTGTAATCAGTAATGTAACTTTAGGATTACTCAAACTCAGTAACATAATCTGATTCCTTTTGATTACTTTTGGATTACTTTCATATTAATAAACATGATAAGACAAATAGGAATATAGCCAATTGAACAACACCGGCTCAGTAAACTTTAGAGTTTACATTCCTGGGCATATTAGGATTTTATATTTTAGCTTATTGGTTATGTACTGTGTTTGTGAAAAGTAAAGTATTCAAACCTCTTCACTTTCTCACCATTTTGTTGTATTTTAGTCTCAGAAAATTCATTAAATAGAAAATAAATATGTTACATAAAAATGTGCCTTATACAAGCAATGCCCTAAAATGACTAAGCGGAAAAAAAATTTGGGCTAGTTTACACCGATCAGCCATAACATTATGACCACTGATAGGTGAAGTGAATAACACTGATGATTTCGTTATCATGGCACCTGTCAGTGGGTGGGATATATTAGTCAGCAAGTGAACATTCTGTCCTCAAAGTTGATATGTTAGAAGCAGGAAAAATAGGCAAGCGTAAGGATCTGAGCGACTTTGAGAAGCGCCAAATTGTGATGGCTAGACGACTGGGTCAGAGCATCTCCAAAACGGTGGTCAGTACCTATCAAAACTGATCCAAGGAATGAAAAGGGTCATGGGCGGCCAAGGCTCATTGATGCACGTGAGGAGCCAAGGCTGGCCCGTGTGCTCTGATCCAGACGAGTTACTTTAGCTCAAACTGCTGAAAAAGTTAATGCTGTTACTGATAAAAAGGTGTCAGAACACACAGTGCATTGCAGTTTGTTGCGTATGGGGCTGCGTGGCCGCAGACCAGTCAGGATGCCCATGCTGACATGTCCACTGCCGAAAGCGCCTACAATGGGCACGTGAGCATCAGAACTGGACCACTGAGCAATGGAAGATGGTGGCCTGTTTTGATTATGTTTTTTTTACATCACGTGGATGGCTGGGTGCGTGTGCGTCGCTTACATGGAGAACACATGGCACCAGGATGCACTATGGGGAGAAGGCAAGCTGGCAGAGGCAGTCTGATGCTTTGGGCAATGTTCTGCTGGGAAACCTTGGGTCCTGCCATTCATGTTACTTTGACATGTGCAGTACCACCAACCTGAGTATTGTTGCACACCATGTGCACCCTTTCATGGCAACAGTATTCCCTGATATCATTGGCCTCTTTCAGCAGGATAATGCACCCTGCCACAAAACAAAAATGGTTCAGGAATGGTTTGAGGAACACAACAACAAGTTCAAGGTGTTGACTTGGCCCCCAAATTCCCCAGATCTCAATCCAATCGAGCATCTGTGGGATGCGCTGGACAAACAGGTCCGATCCATGGAGGCCCCACCTCACAACTTACAGGTTTTAAAGGATCTGCTGCTAATGTCTTGTTGCCAGATACCACAGTACACCTTCAGAGGACTAGTGGAGTCCATGCCTCGATGGGTCAGGGCTGTTTTGGCGGCAATATGGGGACCTACACAATATTAGGCAGGTGGTCATAATGTAATGACTGATTGGTGTATATGAAAATACGTTTTCAGACCCTTTGCCTTGACCCTTCCAAATTGAGCTCAGATGAATCCTGTGACCTTTTTTGGGATACTTCAATCAATTGGACATTATTTAGAAAATCAAAATAAATGGTAACTTCTGGAAAAAGATATTCACATCATTGCATATGAAGACAAAGATATTCCTAGCTTTTCAAGCGTACATTTTGAGTTCTCTGATGATTTGACCCACAACCACCTACATTGCAAAAATCTTGCAGAAATCCCTGGGATTCGCATGCCCATGCGCAAATGTGAACACAGTCACTGAAATACGTATTACCGACCAAAACAGTACCTGCAATTATTTGGGCCAACAGAAAATAATTTTTTAACACAATATTCATAAATAACACCTGCATTCTCATCTTAAAGTCAATGTCATCAGCAGCCAATGTTAACCAATGATCTTACTTTTCTGAGGTCCAGAACAAGCAGAATCACATGGCCCACCTGTATGCAGATAACATGTGGGCATCAACTGGAAATCATGACTGGTCATCCCTGGGCTGAGTGCTTGTCAATGCACCTTTCCATTTTTGACATGCGTTTTTCTGGATTTTTTTGTTGTTATTCTGTCTTTCACTGTTCAAATAAACCTACCATTAAAATTATAGACTGATCATTTCTTTGTCAGTGGGGAAACGTACAAAATCAGCAGGGGATCAAATAATTTTTCCCTCACTGTATATTTCAATTATGGCTTTTATTTTGAAAAAGAAAATCTGAGTTAGCACTGCTAGCATAATATCTTGCCGCTAGAAGAACGGTAATGAAGCCTCGAATGGCCATCACTAGTTACAGTTATTCATTAACTCTTTTTAGACAAATAGTAGCCTAGCTTACTCCCCTCAAGTCTTATCTGAAATAGGAAAAATATAAAATACCAGGTATACCCTATTACGGTTTCGAGTAGTAGATTACTAAACCACATTTCCTATGAATAGTCAAATAATTAATGTAGGCATACTCAGTTTTTACCAGCCAGAACCCGAGATAATTAAACAAGTGCTTCGGTCACTAATCTCACTTATCTGGTTATGCGCGGTAACCTTCAATGTTTTTAAGACAATACAATAAAAAATCTAATATGCAAAGAGTCATAACTATTTAGCTCACTTATTCTTTTTTAACCTAAAAGTAATCCGAGAAGTAATAATAATTTTTGCTGGTCCAGGGACCAGGGTTGAGGAGTAACAGATTACTTGTTATCTGTTACTCCCCTTGTTATCTGTTACTCTACTTGTTATCTGTTACTCCCCAACCATGGTCCTGTAAATTAATTACCTCAAGATATTGTGAGCAAACTCATTCCTCAGTCATTACTTGACAATAGTTGAACCATTATGATTGAGATGATGTGAAAGCAATGATTAGAGAATGAATTGTCATTAGCCTCACAAAGGATGGGATTATCCTCATTCTCCTGGTGACAAAAGTGTCACTTAAAGTTGCATAGATTTAGCAATATGAACAGGGCAATAATATGGTATTCATTTTCATATCTCATGCCGTGGTTGGCAGCGGATTATGTAATTGCAAGTGAGTTGTCATTATTTTCAGAGTTGATGGAACCATCATAATAATGCTCCCAGTGACATACGTGTCTCTAAAATTGCATATCGAATCTCACAGAATGTGAACGGATCAACCAAGCCATGTCCATTTGAGTCCCAGGGCCAATGGTTGATGCTGATATTGTAGGATTTTTGTTGGGGACCGATTTGGATGATTCTGTTTCAAGTTTTCAGGATAGAGAATCAAACCACTCTTACATCACAAAAAATATTATTTGAATCCATGCCAGAAACGGCATGGACATGGGCGGATTGGCAATCTGGCCATTCTGGCAAATGCCAATTTTCAGGTTGCAAGGCCTGGCTTTAATTGAATCGCTAAAATATTTGTCTGTATGTTTACTCTTATCTACGAGCCTTTGGCTGATGAGTGAAAAACGTCTGGCCCCTCTTCAAAGATGGTCTGGCACGGTTTGCTGATCTA
The DNA here is from genome assembly GCA_016801175.1 of Esox masquinongy. NCBI lineage: Eukaryota > Metazoa > Chordata > Actinopteri > Esociformes > Esocidae > Esox > Esox masquinongy. Next base: position 82,317 of record JACXGI010000938.1, read on the forward strand.
AGTTGATAGAAATTTCAATTCCAAGAAATACGTGGTATCAGCATAGACATACTCCCGACTCTGTCATCAGCTAGGCAGCTAAAATCACTGATCTACAAATGGAACATTCTATATTGTCACCTCATTCAAAAAGTCCTTGTGTTTGGATGGCTAAACCATCATTTAATTAAACAATAAAGTGAATTGGTATACCACACGGCCTCATGCCTTACTCCGAAAGTATGCAAAAAAACATATTGTAAAAAACAACATTCCAAATTGTTCACATACATCAGGCGACACAAATACAGGGCAGGCTACAAGTCTTGTAAGCCTAATGACAATAGCCAAATGACATTACACTGTGGACACAACGTGAATTGGTAGCCAGCAGAAATGCTGAGAACATAATTACTGGTTGTGTTTAGAAGTAGTACATGATACAGTACAAGTTATAAATCAAATCTTTCCTAGGCCCACAGAGATCATAGTAAATAAATAAGGTTTCTAAGTCATTCTATGGTTAGACACAAACAAAGATTAGGCACATACGCTGTATATATTTCTCAATTATTATTGTGGTCTCAAGTGCTATTAAGTGGTTGTTATGGTTGTAACCAATATATTAATATCATACATTTCACTATTCTAAATTCAGACCTTACCTTATAAGGGTTTTCACATATGCATGCATGTGTTCTGTGAAAAACTGTAGCAGGGAAGGCACATTTGAAATAGGGAGCAGTTTTGCAGACAAAGTCTCAGCAAAAGATTTTGGTAAACTAGTGCTTCAGTGCAAGAAGCAGGCTGATAAAATTAAGGATTAAGCTATCTGGTTAACAGCTGAAATTAGGTTGCAGATTCAGAATCCCAAATTGCACAATATACACTGCTTCCACTGCCTGCTGCTTTAGCCAACAAGGAGACAGAAAGAGAAGGTATGCCAGTCACAGACTGAATTTGTCACCGGCTGAATGTATTACTTTTTAACACGACACGGCAGGTCCCAACATGGCCCCACCCAAATCAATTATTTAAAATACACGCCCAACCTGTTGTACTGTAGAAGAACTCTATTTATACATCCAATCTCAGATACCATTTTAGACAGTGTTTTTGTAACCTTATACAGGGTATAATATTTGCACTGTTTGAAGTACACCAGGAATTGTATATTAAAGTTCTCACTATACATTTGTGTTAACTAGCTAATATTTAATTGTATTCTGTAGTTAAGTAGTTAGTATTTCACTCCACTCTCCAGTTAACAAGTTCATACAAATTCATATTACTCTACTTTGGAATGAACTAATGTATATTCACTCTTCTGAAAAGTAAAAATACCATTCTTTTCCTGTTCCCTTTAAGTTTGTTTTTGTCCGAAATGTCTCTTCTTTCTGCACGTTTCCTGTCAGTTTTTGTGTCTATAACAAAAAACGATTTGAAACAAATTGAACTCCTAAATCAACGCTAGGAATATAACCCTGAAAAATCAACATTGGCCAATTTCATGTGCCATGTTGTCAGCCTAGTGTTGGCCTACTTAGTGTATGAACAATATTCGCCTGTGGGTAGGAGGATATTTTGGGTCTGCTGGAATTAGCTGAAGTATTGTATAAGCTTGTTTTGCTTGCATTACATTAAGCTAAGTTAGCCCACAAATTATCACCTTTCTGCACAAACAAGACAGAATCTACTTTCATGCCACCAATCCCTAGGTCTCAAACCCTGCTAGATGGATCCCTTGCTTGAATCTATTTATCTGATCATTAGCGACTCCTAAAATCCAACTCTGCTTATTTCCATGAAGCTAATTATAATTCACTGACATGTAATGGTAACCAAGAGCTCTGCTCACTTCCACTGCTGACCCTGATCAGTATTCCAATATTTTCCTTCTTTCATTGGAATGAGCCATATGATTTCATATACTGAAATGTATTAGGAATGTATATGAACCCTTTATTGTGCCATGAGGTGTTGTGATAGCTAACAGTCAGTGTTACAGGGGCATAAAGACCTTATCAATTCAATCATATATGAAACATTTATTAGACGGGGATTTAACTCAAAACATGATGACAGTTAAGGTTAGCAAATAATTTCATACTAAATATTGTTTTACAATAAAATGTGTGTGCGAGATTGTGTTTACATTGAATATGTTTTGAGTTATTGGAGCCCTGAGGCACAATGTCCATTTGCTCCCTGTTGAGCACCAAGAATATCACCCAGGTAACCAGGTAAATATGCATGCCTTTCTCTTAGAATTCAAACAATTTACCAAGTATAGACCATCAACACATTGTGAAATGGTACTGTAAATGATTCCTTTAGATGATATGCTGGCGTCTTGCTGCCATGGAAACATAAGTGAGGCCATTTATCTAGTTCTGGCCCACCTTAAGTCCGGTTAACAACACTGTATCCCTACCAGACTGTATCCCCCAACACTGTATCCCTACCAGTTTGCCTACCGGTCAAACAGGCCCACAGAGGGCGCCATCTCCACAGCTTTATAATCTGCCCTGACCCACCTGGACAAAACCAACACCTACGTGACAATGCTATTCATAGACTTTAGCTCAGCATTCAACACGGTCATCCCCTCTAGGCTGGTCAACAAACTCCATGACCTGGGGATCAGCCCCTCTCTCTGCAACTGGACTTTGGACTTCCTAACCAACATACCGCAGTCTGTGAGGTTAAACAACTTCACCTCCTCCACCCTGATCCTGAACACTGGTGTTCCACAAGGCTGTGTGCTGAGCCCCCTTCTGTATTCCCTCTTCACCCACGACTGCGTTCCTGTTTACAGTTCCAACACCATAGTCAAGTTTGCAGACGACACCACGGTGGTAGGCCTGATCAGAGAGAATGACGAGTCAGCGTACAGGGAGAAGGTCAAGCACCTGGTGGCATGCCGCTGACAACAACCTGGCCCTCAACGCAAAGAAAACCAAGAAACTCATTGTGGATTACAGGAAGTCTAAACCCTGCAGTCATGCCCCAGTCCTCATCGGTGGAGCATGTGTCCAGCTTCATATTCCTGGGTGTCCACATCTCCAAGGACCTCTCCTGGACCCTGACCACCTCAGCCCTGGTCAAAAAGGCGTAGCACCGCCTGTACTTTTTGAGGACGCTGAAGAATTCCCGCCTGTCCTCCAAGATCCTTGTGAACTTTTATCACTGCACAGTCAAGAACTGCGCCACAGTGTGGTTTAGCGTTGGGTGGTGAAAACTGCCAAGCACATCACTGCTGCCCAGCACCTGGTCATTGTAGACCTCCAGCAAGCGATGTCTGCACAGGGCACGCACATCATCTGGGACCCTTCACATCCATGCCACAATTGCAAAATTGTTTGCCCTCCTACCATCTTGGCAGGCGGCACAGGTCACTTTGTTCCTGCACCAGCAGGCTCAGGAACAGATTTTTTCCATCTACTTTAACACTGCTGAACTCTGTGACCCATCACTAACCATACCCCACCCCTGCCTCCCAGGGACCTTGATGCACTACTCTCTTTGTATTACTGGACTCTGACACTGCCTTGCAAAGTCTGGTAATGGAAGTTTTCAGTTGTTACAGGTACGTGTCTACCTCAGGAAACTCACATTGCTGCTGTCCCTGCATTTCAGTTGCACATGCAGCTTGCACATTCAATTTGCCTTCACTGCACACTTAGAATTGCCGTCGTACTTGCATTTTTCAGTTGTTACATATACGTCTACTTGAGGGACCTCATTGCTGTTATCTCTGCACCCTGGTTGCACATGCTACCTTACTCCTTCAATTTGCCTCGATTGCACATTTAGAATGCCATTTAGAAATGCTATTTTTACCCACACAATTATTTAGTGTTCTATTTTTTCAGTGTTCTAGGTAGTTTCTATTAAGGTTTTACATGATGTATCTTGAAATTGCAATTAGGGGGAAGTGCAGGACACTTTGCTTGATAATATAATGTATTAAACAGATACCTTTCATGCATATTTATGCATGTACAGTAATGGCCTGGGGACGGAAAAGGCAACGATTCGACGGAATGGCCCATATATATACAGCTCCGGAAAAAATTAAGAGGCCACTGAACCTTTTTCTTTAATTTCCCAAAAAGTCAAAAAGGAAGGTTTTGAGTGAGGAACAGAAGGTTTAAAATGAAGAGACCACTGCAAATTGAATGCTTCTGTTCCTCACTCTTTCTGTATTGAATGCTTCTGTACCTTTTCAACTTTTTTGGAAAGGAAATAAAAAGGTGCAGTGGTCTCTTAATTTTTATGAGTCGTTTATATTTTTTTCTAGATAAAATAAAACGACTCAGTTTTAACATTTGATATGTTGTCTTAGTACTATTCTCTATTGAACATATGGTTTAAATTATTTGCACATCATCGCATTCTGTTTTTATTTACATTTCACCAGGGTCCCAACATTTTTGGAAAAAGGGTTGTACATTATGGAGCACAAATCATTACTTAAAACTTGTCAGCACAAGACTTGGAAGGCCATAATTTTCATTGCATCTTTTGTAACATATTATATAATATTATTGATAAATTATAGGAACTACTTCCAATATAATACCACTTTTGTTTTTGCGTACTGGGTATATTTTCAAAGAGTACATTCTTCCAATACCCTAAAATGTTAGGAAGCACTGATTGTATTTGTTTAAATAAAACTATTCTTCATATTTCATAATACCAGGTGAATGCTCCTCACCTGTGTTCCCGTACCTTAGGATGTAGATGTCAGAAGCCAAGGTTAAATGTGTTTTGCTGTACAATGCCACCTAGTTGTAATACTATGAGCCTTAGGAACTCAACTTATTTTAAGTAGTTTTATTATATTATTTTATTGGGTGGAGAGCAATGTATCAATTGCCCAGAAGGAGCCAGAGGCAAAAGCAGAGTACTAAAATATAAATGTATTAAAAATACAACATAAAAATTTCCATAAAATGTTCACTATCCAGCTAAAATCCTCTTGAGGAACCAAATCTAAATCTTGTCTGTCTTGGCACATGGGTTCCCAACGCTGAAAAGATGCAACAGGATCAGCAATGGACTTTTCAGGTGTCAGTGTGTACCAATAAATGTAATTTTGAAAATGCCATTTCTCAACAGTAAGATACATCATTCACACCAGTTTTGTCAAAAAAATACATGGTAGGGCCAGAAAAATCGTCTGTGAGACTTGTAAACGAACAAACAGACCAAATCCTTTACACTGTCCCTTTCTGATTTCATTGGTTGGGGACAATTACCAAATCACTCCAAGACTACATAAAAGGGGTAGACAAAATAACGGGAACACCACATGGAAAAGGACTGTTACTTTTCAGTCAATTACAAACGCAGTTGAAGAGGTCACATTAGATTGATTGCCATGTAAACAGAGGTGTGAGCTATAAAAGAGGTCTGACAATTAGCACTTTGGTAGCTGTATTCAAGAGCAACATAAGGCAAGTAACAGGGAGTTTGAAAGAGGCCCAATAGTTGTTGCTGATGATTGTCATGTATTAATTTAGAGACTCCTCAGATGATTATCCTGTAAGCGTTTGACGCGTCTCTCTATTTGCAAATAAACTGTTAATTGTGCCAAGAGAATTTTGTGTCTGTACTTTAAGAGTGTCTATCGATGAAATTGCCATCACAACAGTCTCAACAAAAACTGTACATCTAAAGCTTCACAAAGCTGAAATTTATAGCAGGGCTGCCATTGAAAAAATGCTTTTATCTAAGGAGCACAAAACCTGGATCCCTCAGCAATGAAAAAAAGTAATATTTTCTGAGGAGTCATCTTTCGCCCAATTTCTTACATCACACAGTCCATCCCCTGTGTGTATGTATATATACAGTACAGTACACTGATGATCCAAGATATTATGACCACCTTCAAGTCCTATATGTTGCGAGGTGGAGCCACCGTGGATTGGACTCTATCACATCCCACAGATGCTCAATTTGGAGGCTAGGGCAGCACCTTGAACTCTTCATCATGTTCCTCAAACCATTCCCGAACAATGTGTGTAGTGTGGCAGGGCGTATTATGCTGCTGAAAGAGGCCACTGCCATCAAGGAATACCATTACTATGAAGGGGTATACCTGGTCTGCAACAATGTTTAGGTAGGTGGCCCATGTCAAATTGATATCCACATGAATGCCTGGACCCAGGGTTTCCCAGCAGTTGGGTATCACATTCCCTCCACTGGCTTGTCGTCTTCCCACAGTGCATCCTGGTGCCATCACTTCCCCAGGTAAACGGCGCACACGTACACAGCCGTCTACATGATGTAAAAGAAAACGTGACTCATTGGACCAGGCAACCTTCGTCCACAGTGAACCGGGGTCATAATGGGACTACTATGCAGTCCCATACGCAGCAGGGAGCGATGCACTGTCTGTTGTGACCCATTCCTCCGGTAACCATCATTAAAATATTCTGTGACTGCTACAGTAGAACCTCTGTTAGTTCGGACCAGACGGGATAGCCTTCGTTGCCCTAGTTCACTGATGAGCCTTGGGTGCCCAACACCTTGTTGCCAGTTTGTGTTTTGTCCCTCCTCTGACTACTGTCAGTAGGTACTCACTACTACTCACCAGGAGCACCCCACAAGCGTTGCCGTTTCATCTGGCCATAACAATTTGGTCCTTGTCAAAGTCACTCAGGTCTTTACTCCTAACTATTTCTCCAGCATCCAACACATTGACTAAGAGTAATGATTGTTTGCTTACCATCTACCCAGACCTTCACATGTACCCTTGTTAGGAGATGATCAATGTTTTGTGAGTGGTCAATGTTTTGGCCCATCAGTGTATACAGGTCCAGTGAAAACTTTGGACACACTTACCCATTCACTTGAATGGGTACTGTACACATGTACCCTACTGTTCAAAACTTTGGGGTCACTTGTAAATGGCTTTTCCAGCTACAATAGTACTTGTTTTTGTCCATTAAAATTACATCAAATTGATCGGAAATACAGTGTAGATATTGTTAATGTTGTAAATGACTATTGTAGTTGGAAAATGCTGATTTTCAATGGAATATCTACAGTACATAGGTGTACAGAGGCCCATTATCAACAATCATCAGTCCTGTGTTCCAATGGCACATTGTGTTTGCTAATCCAAGTTAATCATTTCAAAAGACTAATTGATCTTTGGAAAACACTTTTGCGATTATGTTAGCACAGCTGAAAACTGTTGTGCTGATTAAAGAAGCAATAAAACTGACGTTATTTAGACTAGTTCAGTATCAGGAGCATCAGCGTTTCTGGGTTTGATTACAGGCTAAAAATAGCCAGAAAAAAAGACATTTCTTCTGAAACTCATCAGTCTATTCTTGTTCTGAGAAATGACGGCTATTCTACGCGAGAAATTACCATGGATACAAGGAATGCCACTTTCCTTATTTTAAAGTAATTTGCTTTATTTTAGTTAAGCAATACCTATACAGTTGAAATAGTAAATAGACACTAGCATTTTGTCAATGAAACAAAATACTAAAATGTATGAAATACACAGAATCATATTACTGTATCTCCAAGAACACAAATTATTATTTTTATTCATTTTACCAAGACAAGAGATCCTATAAAATCCCATGGCATCAAATGAGCATCACTGCACCTTGGCACAACAATGAAAGAAAAGACAGCAAGACATATTCATGAACACAATTATACATACATTTCTAAACAAAACCACTGTAGATTATTATATTTAACATGCACCATTAATTCACACATATTGGAACACTCAGTAAATAGAAGAAATCTAAACATGACAGTTTAATCCACACAATGACATTAACTGAATATAATTGTAATTATATAAAGTGGAGCCTTCCAGAGATTGAATGGTGTGTCCTGCTCTTTGAGAGATGTAAAGTAAGCAAGGGTTTATTACTCTGGAGGGTATTTTATTTGGGTAAGCGAAGAGAGTAGAGGAGGTGGTAAGGTTTACAGCAAAACAGAAAGATATACCGCTCTCAACGTATGGCTGCAACATCTTCAAGTCAGACTCCCTGTGGCAATTTGGTCGGAATGGGTGCTGGAAGATGATGCTTAGGCAGCCTTTGTTGCGACGTTGATGAAAACGTTGGGGGCATGTTCAGTGTTCCTAAATCATTCAGTCATTTAGTACAGTCCACCCAATGTATCCCACTACATGACAAAATCCATACACAAATATGAATATATAATTTTATACATGTATATTCCATTACCAAGTTTCCCTGAATCAGTTTTTATTACAAATGTTACCCTTTTTAATCAGATTAGTTGACTGAGACATATTCTCATTTATCTTGCCTTGCTGAGGGATAGAACAACACATTTTTCACAATTCAATCTATTTTTGTTACTGGTCAGTTCTTACATTGGGTTAATGCGGTCAGTGGAATGAACACAATATTGACATTTACCATGTGGAAATCCCCTGTCCGTGCCTCCAATTTAACAAAACATACTTAAGTTTATGTAAAAGCTCAATTTCAATAAATATATAATAACTCCTATTTAATAGCTCCCAATAACGAAGAAAAAGGTGATCTGTGTTTGGGTGAAAAAAAGGTTTTACTATAAATTATATCTTGTACGAGTTTACAACATCATGACAATAAACAACAACAACATGTAACATTCATAATCAGCTGTTATTTTGCTTGAATAAATTGGACTTTGTCACTCCTGACTCCGGTGTAAACAATACAACTTTCCAAACAGACTGACTGAACTACTGCAAAATTTTACAAAGGCTTCTCTTACCTCTATGGTGCACGTTACGGCGGGGCGATATTAACAACAATCAGTATCGCAATAAGTGGACCCAATTACCGCTAACAATATAAATTACAATAGCTTTATGTTAAAAAAGGCTGAGTACAATTGTGCCATGTCCCAATTCAGTTCAGACATTCTGCTAACTAAATTAGTGTAATTAATATTAAGTAGTAACTTGATAACGATATATTGTTATCGAGGTAATTGGGTCCAATACAGATTTCTGTTGAGACCAACAGAGACCAACACAGAGATTTCTGTTGAGACCAACAGAGACCAACACAGAGTAGTGTCATGACACTTGTTCTGCTTTTTACATTGCTAAGGTTTTAGCTTATATTCCGTCTCGACTCAGATGACGCCACTAGTTCTTGCTGAATGCACGTACAAGGAATAGTTGCCACCATGATGTAACCTAGGGAATGCAAGTGTGCTGTCCTCCGTATGCGTTACTGGGCATATTTTGACAGCAAGATAAATGCCTTCACATCAGTAACCCGTCAACAAGATGTCCATGTTCATATGGTTTAATAATATGAAAATGCGTGAAACTGAAAAATACAAAGACAACAACGTCTCTATAAGAAACAGAAAGGTGTATCTATTTGATAATAGACAAATCTCTTAATTAACTTAATACTGCAGCTACACTGAGTAATCTGAAATAATTTCTCAATGACAATTACCATGAGCCTATTGGTTGACATAGCAATTAAATAGCAAGTATAATCTTACTTTACAAAGATTACTAAACATTCCAAACTGTATAAATAATGATTTTAACTTAGATGTATGCAAAAGGAAACTGATACATACTGAGAAAGCTTCCAAATGCAAAAAAACGTTGGGAGACGGATGAGAGCAGAACTGAGCATGAGGCAAGAAAAACTAACTTCCTGGTTACAGGTCACATGACAGGTCACTTATCCCATAATTTAATAAATGTACCCAAAATCACCACCGGAGGGCTAAACAAAAAAGGTTAATAAATTAAGGTAAGTAATATTACAACAGTAACAGAACAGCAAGGTTTACACAGAGACATAGATCCAGGAGACATAGGTAATCATTCGAAAGTCGGTTGCCCAGACAACTTGGTGAAAGCTCACACACGACAGCTAGGGCATGTTACTATAGGTGACAGAATTCCTGAACGGGGGCTTATCGCAAAATTTGAGTTTTGATTTTTATTACATTTCAGATTCAGAGCTTTGTAATGGTATATAAAACAGTACTGTTTTATGAAGTTTTGGGAAAGATTTGCTGCTTTAAAAGTTGATCTGCTCTACTTAGTTCTGAGAAAAAAGCCTTGAAAGATTCACACTTTCCAGAGAGCTGGTCTTTGTTCACGCCCATTCAGCGTAGTTCACACCCTCTTAGGCCTTAACCCCACCCAGCTATTTAAGTATTCAAATGGGGACACTCTGGCCTTGTGCTAAACTGGTCCGGTTGGTCTCTAATAAACACATACTTTATCAAACCAAATAAAATAAAACATTTTTCACATGGACTTGATACATCAGGTATAAACGTTACAGTTAAAGTAGCTAAGCAGCAGGATTCATAATAAATAGGAGCAGCAGTGTAAGTGCAGATAGTTTGAGTGCATGTGGACAGCCACTGAGCCATTATAGGGTTATAGATTAGGAATAATCACACACCCCTGGATGAATGACCGGTCAATCAGGTAGCTTATCAAACTAAGTGACGTGCTCAGTTTTGTGAAGACTATGCAAATAATAGCTAAGCATAATCACATGGAAGCTGGAAACCAGGAAATGTTAGCTAGCTGGTAAGTTAATGTTGTTACCTAGCTTGCTAACGTTAACAGTAACGTCAGTCACTGTGCAAACAATAGGTAAGCATAATCACACACGCTAGAAACCAGGAAATGATAGCTACCTGGTAAGTTAATGTTGTTACCTAGCTAGATAACGTTAACAGTAACGTCAGTAGCTATAGCTAGATGACTAGCAATACAAACGACTTTGACAACTTTTTGAAAAGGAATTATCTGTAGCTAGTTAGCAAACGTTACACTTACCCGTATACATGTAGGAATGTTTCGCGGCAGACTGATGTATATTACCTCTGATTACATACAAAGTCTTTTGTTGTTTGCGTTTAGTCTGTTGACCTTGTTTACAACGCGTCTTTTCGCTACCGTTCACACTCAAGGGGTTCAATACTCCAAGAATCTATGCATCTTTCATTGTCGCTATCATACCTGCCATGGTTGTCCTTTTTCTTGTAAATGTAATCCGTGGACAGTTGTTTTATAGAAGAGGAGCTAGCGTTTTCTTTCTACCATTGGCACTGCAATGAAATGCCTCAATTTTGCCTGAACGTTTTGAACAGTATCAAAGTCTGGGATGTCCTCATGTCGTCCGATTCATCTGAGTCATGGCATCATTGTACTCCAGAAATTAGTATCTCACAACTTCAGAATTGTTGATAACACCAGCAAAATTCAGGGCAGCAGTGTGATTCACAGCTGTAGCAATACGATCGCAGTTGTCCATTTTTGAAAATCCCGGGATCACAATGATTTACTGACCAAACAGTCACGTTGTTGACAAAAGCCGGTTACTTGATAGACCAATCAGAACTCAGTATGTCCGCATGTCCAGCCCCTTCATTATCTCAGCCCCTTCATTATTTTCCGCTGGTTAAACAAAGGTTTTAGTTTTAATTTTATTCGTATTTACACTTCCCATACTAGTTTGTTATCAAGTCACATGAAGGTTCACATCTTCAAGAAGGCATTTCTGCAAAAAGACAAAATGTCCCAGAACATGTTTTTATTTTTAAAAACGGCTCTCCTGAAAAGTAATGACATGCGACATTCACCCCGGTTCAGGAATTTTGTCACTGTGATTTTGCTAACTCAGGTCTCCCAATAAGGAATTGTCCTGTTCACCTGTACAATACAAGAAGCAGCTGCTAGCCCCTAGCTGCTATTAAGACGTTCCCCAAAATGGAGACTTCTTTTAGTACAGACAAGTCTTTTAGTATACATAATGTTTCAAGCATACAGAGTACAAAGACCTTCCAACAGAATAATAAATACATAAGGATATAATAAATTTATTTTCCACAATTTACCTTGTGGGCTGAAACCTACCCCAAAATCTTCAAAAAAACTGTAGTAGACTCACCTGGCAGAAGTAGAGTATTAGCATGAGTAATTCATTTGTATGTATTATTATGAAACAGCAGAGATGAGGTTACAGACTAATGAAAGACCAGCACATTCCTCTAGCTAGATGCAAAAGTAAAGTATCAGATGCGCTTTTAAATAATTTCTTCCAGTCTGGAATCCAGACCATAAACACTTCTGATAATATTAAATGATTGAGATTGAGAAAAATGTGCCTAATTTAAAGCAAAACAAGACATGTTTCATTTCGTTTAAGTTGCTCTCATGACGAAGATGTTGCCATAACCACTTAACTACTTTCCGGATCCTAATTTATGATATACTCTTGAAGCCCATTCAAAATCAGTATGAGATGGCAACAGCAGTGTGTGGGAATTTTATAGAGAATTGAAGCCTTCATCATGGTTGGTTTTTAAGGAAGTTATTCTAAAACCTTAAACCTAATGTATACTAGCTCTAGAGCACTAATAAACCTCCAAGTAAAAAGAATAACACTTGACACTTAGCAGACAATGCTATCCAAACGACTTACAGTGCTAATTAGGTTTATCTATGTATCTTTCTCAGGGAAAGATCAATTGGAATTTCATAATGATTGCCTATGGATTTGATATATCTAAATAACGACAATATTTTAGGAGAGTGGACACTCAATCTCCTTGAAGATTTGTATTATTTTTTCCAGTAGTGATGAAAAGATAAAGAAAGGACATAATTCTGAAGAGTAGAGATGGGCATAGGACCTCCCCGGGGACCTCCCCAGGGAGCTAAATGTTTGTGTGATGCAGGGAGTGTAACCCCAGGACCACAGCTCCGCGCAGGGATGTGGCAATTGTTGTGTGTCAGTATGCATTAAAATGTGTGGGTCCTGCCTCGATCACTGTTCTGTAAGCGCTTTACACAACTATTGCCTTTTACATTCTTAAATTATTGCTTTAAATAAACTGATACCTAAAGTGACCTGTCTGGGCATGCATGGTAGCAAACAACAGGTCTACTTGTTAACTAGCTAGCAACATTACCAAAATAGGTAGGCAGAGCAGAGGTCGGTAACTGGGGTAGAAGGGCAGAGGTACACTGGGGCAGGCAGGCTCATAGTCGGGGACAAGCAGGCAGAGAACAAAACCAGGAAGACAGAAATCCGATACGGGAAATGGGGAAACCACTTGAAACAAAGAAAGTGATTGTACGGGACAAGATCAGGCAACTGCCAGAACATAGAACAGGGGTAAAATACACAGAGGGCTAATGGGGAACCGGGAACACCTGGTGGGGGGTGGAGACATGACAACAGGTGAAACACATCAGGGCATATTGATGAGTAGACTGAGTACAGGATCTTGGACAATGTAACAGTGTTCACGTTATTCATCAGTTGACTTCCGTCTGATTTCAGCATCAAAAACACCTCTGAAAACTTCTAATCCTGTTCTTTACCTGCCAATTTGTCTCTGGAAATTCCGCAGGAATCTAATCAGGAGCCAATCAAAGGCCCACTCCAAGAGTTGGTTTGATCAGAGCTCATCAGGAACATTGGTGAGCCTGTCCACGCATGGATAGTCAATAATATCTGGGTTAAAGAGGATATCTGGTCTGGGAGCTCTACCAGCTGTAGCTCACTTATATGTTTTAAGGTTTTCTTCAGGTTTTGATGCATTTCAGGTATCAAAGCATTGATGCATTTTGTATTGCATTAAATTTCAGGAAAGTCACACCAAATTGCTTGATTTTCAGTTTAGCATCTCTTTTCAACATATTTTTTTTTGGGGGGGGGACAAAGAGAATTGGTCACATCAGACACCATTCCTCGCTTTCTCTGTCATTTTGATTTATTGCATGATTTAATATTATTTGGTATAATTGATCACTGTGCAGGTTAGATATTTTCTGTGATGATTTGGGTAACTTGTTTGTAATTGGCTTAGGTTTTGAAGTGATTTAATATAAAGGTATATATATCTATGCTGTTAGAATGTGCAATAACTAGCTACTTTGCTTTCACAATTTATGTCAACATTTTATTGTAAACAATGGCTTGCTTATGACTAATGTATATAATTACAGGTTTTAAACATTTAATTGGAAACTGTAATTACCAAATTACCAAATAACATTCCTTACTAATCTCAAAGCAGTCATGAGGCTGTTTTGCCAACAATAATGTTCCTGATTAAGAAACAATGTGAAGGACTGTTAGGGACAATTCCCCTAACTGCAACTTAAAACTAAGTTATTTATTCCATAAGGTATTCACTTCAGATGACTGTGTCTCAGAAAAAAAAATATTTGGTTGAAGGTCAAAGTCACAGTGCCCAGAAATGTACAGTGGATATAAAAAGTCTACACACCCCTGTTAAAATGCCAGGTTTTTGTTATGTAAAAGAATGAGACAAAGAAATTATGTCAGAACTTTTTCCACTTTCAGTGTGACCTATAATGTGAATAATTCAATTGAAAAACAAACTGAAATCTTCGAGGGGGAAAAATTAAAAATAAAAACCTTACAATAACCTGGTTGCATAAGTGTGCACACCCTCTTATAACTGGGGATGTGGCTGTGTTTAGAATTAACCAATCACATTCAAACTCATGTTGAATAGAAGTCATTACACACCTGTCATCATTTGAAGTGACTCTGATTAATCACAAATAAAGTTCAGTTGTTCTAGTAGGATTTTCCTGACATTATCTCAGAGCAAAAGCCATGGTCCGCAGAGAGCTTCCAAAGTATCAGAGGGTTCTCATTGTTGAAAGATATCAGTCAGGACAAGGGTACAAAAGAATTTCCAAAGCATTAGATATACCATGTATATATTAGATATACAGTGAAGACAGTCATCAAGTGGAGAAAATATGGCACAACAGAGACATTACCAAGAACTGGACGTCCCTCCAAAATTGATGAAAAGACGAGAAGAAAACTGGTCAGGGAGGCTTCCAAGAGGCCTACAGCAACATTAAAGGAACTGCAGGAATTTCTGGCAAGTACTGGCTGTGTGCTACATGTGACAACAATCTCCTGCATTCTTCATATGACTGGGCTATGGGGTAGGGTTGCAAGACGGAAGCCTTTTCTTACAAAGAAAAACATCCAAGCCCAGCTGAAGTTTGCAAAAACAAACATCAAGTCTCCCAAAAGCACGTGGGAAAATGTGTTATGGCCTGATGAAACCAAGGTTGAACTATTTGGCCATAATTCCAAAAGGTATGTTTGGCGCAAAAACAACACTGCACATCACCCAAAGAACACCATACCCACAGTGAAGCATGGTGGTGGCAGCATCATGCTTTGGAGCTGTTTTTCTTCAGCTGGAACCGGGGCCTTAGTCAGTAGTCAGGGTGGAGGGAATTATGAACAGTTCCAAATACCCGGCAATTTTGGCACAAAACCTTCAGGCGTCCGTTAGAAAGCTGAAGATGAAGAGGAAGTTCACCTATCAGCACGACAACGACCCAAAGCACACATCCAAATCCACAAAAGCATGGCTTCACCAGAAGAAGATTAACGTTTTGGAATGGCCCAGCCGTAGCCCAGACCTGCATCCAATTGAACATCAGTGGGGTGATCTGAAGAGGGCTGTGCACAGGAGATGTCCTCACAATCTGACAGATTTGGAGCGCTTTTGCAAAGAAGAGTGGGCAAATATTGCCACGTCAAGATGTGCCATGCTAATAGACTCCTACCCAAAAAGACTGAGTGTTGTAATAAAATCAAAAGGTGCTTCAGCAAAGTATTAGTTTAAGGGTGTGCACACTTATGCAACCAGGTTATTGTGAGTTTTTTTTATTTTTTAAATGCATGTCAATCAATCAAATGTATATTATAAAGCCATTTTTACATCAGCAGTTGTCACAAAGTTTTCACAGATAACCCAACCTGAAACACCAAAGAACAAGCAACAAGTGTTAATGCATATAGTGGCTTGGAAAATCTCTCTAGTAGGATCCAAACTTTGGAAGAAACCTAGAGAAGAATCAGACTCTGAGGGGTGGCCAGTCCTCTTCTGGCTGTGCCGGAAGAAGATTATAAGACTACATGACCTTTTTGGTCACGTCAATGTTTCTGCATGCTCAGAAGGCAAGCTGATCAAAAAAATGCAAGTGGGCTGGACCAGAGATTTTAAACAACTATGATCAAGACAGGACAGACTGACCCCACGGCAGAATAATATAGCAGCATATTTCAATTACTAATATACTACAATATGCAGGAGCTTGTGATCGTTAAATGGGAAGTCACATATTGGGAGTGTTTTCAGTAGTTATTTACTGTTTTGCCATGTTATACCATGTAACTGTAACTTACTATTTCATATATGTTAATGAAGAAGGAAATTCAACAAGTATATAGGAAAAGAGTAAAATTTTTATCAAAACATTACACATGAAAAAACAAAACCCATCCCTCCACAGCTGCCCTCCAGGCACGTGCACAGGTAAGGCTCAGCCTGTGCAGAACACATGCCCCTTCGCTATCTTGTGCCCATTCCAGTTGACGTGTCCGCCTTAGTGACGTGTGTCGCGCATGCGTCGTCCGTCTTTTTTACGCATATCACTCACTCCGATGGGCATGCGTTGTCCGTTTTTCATGCGTGTCACTCACTCCAACACATCGTCCATCCGTGTGAGCTGACAACTCCGCACACTTTTTCAGATTCAGCATATGCACCTCGGAAGGTCTGTGCATGGTACTGCTGCCCTCCATCTCTTCCTCCTGACAATTCACCCGCAACGTTTCACCAACCACCGCCAATCCATCCCACCATCAACCCCTGCCTTCATGCCATATCATTTCCATAGACATTATTCATGTTTCAATGGTTGAATGAAATGAAATATGACTCTGGATTAACTCAGGAACCCTGAGGAGAGAAATGAGAACTACTCTCTGATTTAGACTACTGTTTTGAATTGACACAAGGCCATATGTGAGTCTTTTAAAAGACACCATCACTGGTCACAGTCATGTTTAAAATGTAATGACATAAGACAACCCATTAGATTAGAACTTTAATGGTACTCTTACTAGCAGTTCCACAGAATGCTGTGAGCAAACCATGCTTCAAAATATTGTAATGAGCCGCATTTTACATTTTAATGATCATTAAAATAACCCTTTTGTGAACTGCAAAGAACGATTGAAGAGCTCAAAGTTTCTTTGAGTCATTTTTGTTCCATATAGAACCATCACCCTTTCGAAATACACTTTAATCTTATTTTATTTGAAGTCTTAAATTCCCAGCTATCCGTCATTTTCTAAATGCTCTGTTTAACTTAACTTTTAGATCTTTGGTGCAATAACAATTTTTAAAGTAACTGTGCATTAACAAATCTTCATCAACTCAAACCCAAATAATTCTGCTGACTCATCAATATCATCATATATTTATACTATCATAAAATAATAATACACTTCATAAACGCTTCATCAAACATGACATCATACGGACCATTTATTAAAACATAATGCATTCTATTTCTAATAATAATCTATTGCAATATTCTTTTACATCACAAGAATCTGGCATTTTAACAGGGGTGTGTAGACTTTATATCCACTGTATGTACTATAACCAATGTTTAAGCACCTGTTAAAAATCCTCCATAAGCACCTGTTAAAGCATCTGTTAAAAATCCTCCATATTTTGCCATTGACGTTAGATAGTGAAGCACGTAGCAATATATCAAATGCATGAATGTAGTTTTTCTTTAAGTCCAATTTTGCAGCCAAAAATTAAGTCTAGTTAGTGTTTTTTGTATGCCCTAACATGTTCATAAAGACAAGGTCAGTTGGCCAAAGCCGATTCTTTTAAAAATAAGTCTTCAGATGACTTTATCATGGTATTTTGGTTAAAAATAGAGATTCATCACGATCGAACCGGGTCGCATTCAAATACGATCGGCTATGTAAATGGGGAAACACAACTGAGGGGGCACGACTTTCTACGTGAGGGGGAAATGCCCCCTTTTGTCCCCCCATGGAACCGGGCCTGTTCAGCACCCAAAATAGTGGTGTTGTACTATATTCTCTGTCCGCAAAACCTGGCCATGAACTCCCAACTGTTCATTATCTACAGTACAGTGCTTCATGTTAAATGCAGACCAGGGCCCTTCATGTTAAATGCAGACCACCAGGAATCAGATTCCAACAAGCTCACATTTGTTATTTCCTCTAATTCAAAGAGAGCACTCTCCGAGTGCTTCCCAAAGTGAGGGAAAACCATGTTTATTTCCATAGGTCCTTCTCAGAGGGTGCAGAAAATACACGGTCGGACACATGACAGTCGAGTGACTCACAGCGCTACCACTAATGAGCAGTGCCCTTTCTGCTGGCAAGCCCAGTGTGGCAGTGGTGGCTATGCTTGACAGCATGATAAGGAGAGAGGATGAGCAAGAGCAGAGCTCACACTGTGCTCGTGAAAGAGAAAGTCAAGGGTTGAATGCATTTACCAGGCACCATTTGGATGGCTAATGGCTTATGTTAATCCATTGTTTGTTTGTGTGTTTTGGGCAGCAGCTTATAGGTTTAAGGCCCCACAGCAGTAGAACTCTCCTTGTTTGACCTGAAAGACGAAGGCAGGGATTTTACCTATGATGTTATAAAATGATTAACATCAATAGGTCATAATTTTTGTCAAAGCGTGATATATTGCCAAGGGGGATCCAGTGGTCTAAGCTGCTGCCTCTGTTGAACATCTATAGCTGCAGTATTTATTTGAATCCAAACTTCTGCTTGTTAAGCCAGATCTCTCTCTATCTTTCACCACTGATCCGTCCAATAAAGCATAAAAAATAAAAAGCATAAAAAACATTTAAAAGTATGATATGGATGATGGATTTACTCTGTAAAATGTATACAATATGTACACACGCACGCACACAGGTGTTTTTGCCCCTTTTATTTGCCAGCAATTCATCTTTGAAGTTAGAGTTTTGGATTGATTACTAAAATGTAAAAACAAAAGGGTTACTGGATCCCAAAGCTGACAAGGTGAACATTACAAGCATGAATGGCCTATTGACCCAAGCATTTTAAACCATTACATAGTTTAAATTCCAAGACAGAACCTCTACCCGGGACAGGGCAGCATGCAAAGAAAAACAGTCCATATTCTTCAATGCAAGCTATCCTAACACCACCCACACGGAAAACTCATGCAAAACATATATGCACATATACAATGGATATAAAAAGTCTACACACCCCTGTTAAAATGCCAGGTTCTTGTGATGTAAAAGAATGGGACAAAGATAAATCATGTCAGAACTTTTTCCACCTTTAATGTGACCTATAATGTGAACAATTCAATTGAAAAACAAACAAAATCTTTGAGGGGGAAAAATAAAAAACTCACAATAACCTGGTTGCGTAAGTGTGCACACCCTTAAACTAATACTTTGTTGAAGCACCTTTTGATTTTATTACAGTAACAAAGTAATGGAACTTTATAAAGATGGAAAAGGATATAAAAAGATATCCAAAGCCTTGCAAATGCCAGTCAGTACTGTTCACTCACTTATTAAGAAGTGGAAAATTCGGGGATCACTTGATACCGAGCCAAGTTCAGGTAGACCAAGAAATATTTCAGCCAAAACTGCCAGAAAAATTGTTCGGGATACAAAGAAATACCCACAGGTAACCTCAGAAGAAATACAGGCTGCTCTGGAAAAAGACAGTTGTTTCAAGGAGCACAATAGGATGATACTTGAACAAAAATGAGCTGCATGGTTGAGTTGCCAGAAAGAAGCCTTTACTGTGCCAATGCCACAAATAAACCTGGTTAGAATATGCCCGACAACACCTTGACATGCCTCACAGCCTCTGGCACACTAATTTGGAGTGACGAGACCAAAATAGAGCTTTACGGTCACAACCATAAGCACTATGTTTGAGAGGGGTAAACAAGGCCTATAGTGAACAGAATACCATCCCCACTGTGAAGCATGCTGGTGGCTCACTGTTGTTTTGGGGGTGTGTGAGCTCTAAAGGCACGGGGAATCTTGTGAAAATTAATGGCAAGATGAATGCAGTGTGTTATCAGAAAATACAAGGCCAAGTTGACCCTCCAGTGGTTACAACAGAAAAAGGTGAAGGTTCTGGAGTGGCCATCACAGTCTCCTGACTTTAACATTATCAAGCCACTCTGGGGAGATCTCAAATGTGTGGTTCATGCAAGATAACCAAAGACTTTGCATGACCTGGAGGCATTTTGCCAAGACGAATGGGCAGCTATACCACCTGCAAGAATTCAGGGCCTCATTGACAACTATTACAAAAGACTGCATGCTGTCATTGATAAAGGGGGCAATACACAGTATTAAGAACTAAGGGTATGCAGACTTTTGAACAGGGGTCAGTTCATTTTTTTCTTTGTTGCCATGTTTTGTTTTATGATGTTGCCATTTTGTTATGACCTACAGTCATAAACCCAAAAGTGACACCAAGTTGTGCCTTCTCTTCTGATATCGCCTTATAGATTAATGTTGTTCCCAAGAGAATCATCATATTTTCCAATAATTGACCATGATTTTTTAGATCACCAATTAGTATTGTCTGCATGTTCATCTCAGTAGAGATACCATTACCCAGCAACCAATTCCGAACATGATTCCAGAAGTCTGCTACAACTGGCAGTACCATAAAATATGGTTCACTGATTCAATTTCATTATGACAAAGTCTGCACAGTTCCAACTGTTCAATTCCCTATATATTGAGCATGAATTTTACAAAATAGTTTAACCTGGAAGGAACGGATTGAAGTATCAGAAGACATTTTGCATATAATTCCATACAAATGATGTCATTCTGAATTCCACATGGTGTAGCATTCAAACTTAATGGAAAAAGATACATATTACAGTTTATACTGGTCATTTTTAGCGATGCATGATTTATAATTGGTGGCAGACCGAGTAATTCAATCCTGTTTTGTTGTTTTAATTTCCGCTTCCATTCTTATGGCAGGGCTGCAATGATCTGATAATACTTTTGAGCCGAACATGCCTCTCCATATACACTGGTATAGAAAGTTGTGACTTTCTATACCCACTGTACCTCAGCTGCTTGTAAAAAAGCAGCTGGGAGATGACAACTAGTAGTCTGTACTAGTTGTCATCAAAAGTACAAATGTGGGATTTTGAGCATTTTTATATTTAGATATAATCCATCCATAGGGATAAGTGAATAAACAGCTCAGGATCAACTCGTGTTTTTTTAGGCCGCAGTTTGGGTTTGGTGTCGGGGTTCGGTGTCAAGGGAGCACACCATTACAGAGAGAAAACAATAACAACTTGCAGCTCATCTTTAAATGTATTGGCTGATCGCATCCAACTGAAAGGTACATATACTGCCACCATCTTGTACTGGAGTGTGAGGCTGGTCACGGCCTAGCTACATCTTACCCTCTTGCTCAAACCTGTCTCCCTGAGAAACTGATACACACCCTCATTGTCCACTGCACCCCATAATACCCTCTCCCCTTCCTGCTACCATCCCAAATCGTCTGCCAACATTCATAACTCCACCCCCTCTGTCAACGCTTTAATTTACCCCAGTCCTAACGGTGCATGCACACCCACCCACTCCTAGCCAGCCAATCAGCCTCTTCATTACCCTCCACAACAACATGAGCCGGCACCCAGCAGAACCAAACCCCCACACCCATTCTCTCTAACCCAAACAACACCATCATCTCCATCAACACCTCACCTCTGATGCTGCTTAACACCACTCTAGAGTCGGAACACACCACCACTCTCAATGGTCTCACCTCTTCCACCCACCTCAACCCAAGTATCATCACCACCATCTCTGCCTTATAAACTGACACCTGGTCTGTCATTCTCTGAACCATATGCATATTAAATTTCGGCACATACACTCCCGCACCAACCTTTCCACTTTCCAGATCCTTTGACCCATCCGTATACATCTGGATAAATGCGTAATACCAACATAGATTTCCGCACATCTACTCTTGCTCCCCTCGTCCCACTCCTTCCTTCCCTCTAACAAACTAACATCCACCCATGGTTGCATAAACAACCAATGTGGAACATTACCCACAATGACCGTAGGCCCCACTTCCCTCTCACTCAACCCATACTCCTCCACTAACTTCTCAATAACTTCTCAATTACACAACTCCACTCCTGTAACTGCTTCCTGCATTTTCTTCATCACGCATTCCACATTCCTTCCGCTTTTCCGCAGTGCCCCAACATCCGCATACGAAGCCACTACCATCCCTGAGCCCACTGCCCCAAAAATATCATTGATCATCACCTCAAACAACACTGGGCTTACCACACTCCCCTGCAGCGTACCATTAACGACCTCAAACTCCCTGGACAGGTCTGCCCCCACTTTCACCCGGAACATCCTCCCAAACAAAAATCTCAAAATCCAATTATACAACCTACCGCCTATACCCAACATAATCAACTTAATTAATAAACCTCCACATTGTATCATATATCTTCTCCACATCAAAATATGCCACACACATCACTTCCTTCATCATCAGCTATCTCTGTACTAACCGTGACAAACACATCTGCAGTCAACCCACCCTTCCTGAACCCACTCTGTGCAACACTCACCAAACCCCTCTGCTCCAGAAAATACCCCAGCCTATACACCACCATCTTCTCCATCAATTTGCCCAAATTAGACGTCAAAGCTATGGGCCTATAACTCACTGCATTCGTAGGGTCCATACACAGTTTCAGAAAGGGTAACACCACTACTCTTTTCCACCCACCCAGTACAATCCCAGTCCTCCCCACCTTTTTATATCACTCCAAAACATCTCTCACACAATCCAACGCTTTCTCAACCATCAGTTACAGCATCGAAGGAACATTGTTGTTGTGAGTACGTTCTTATTTCTTTGGTACCTGTAATGTCATTGATTTGGGCGTTGCGATGTCTATTTGTGTTGCTGCGTCCTGTCATACTGCATAATGGTACTGTACATCCTTGATGGTTTCATTCGCCATGTATTCATGTTTCCGTAAT
The DNA here is from genome assembly GCA_016801175.1 of Esox masquinongy. Classification (NCBI taxonomy): domain Eukaryota; kingdom Metazoa; phylum Chordata; class Actinopteri; order Esociformes; family Esocidae; genus Esox; species Esox masquinongy. The sequence continues at coordinate 105,268 of JACXGI010000938.1, forward strand.
TACTAGTGTTGTAAGCCTCTTGTTAAATCACTTTATTCCACTGTCACTGTGAATATGGGATGGTTAAGTTGAATGACAATAGCTTAATAGCCCATAGGATTAGGCAGCCATACATGCTGGAATTATTAGCTTTGCGTCCATCGTGCTGAAGTTACTAATCGTTATTGGTAAGTAGGATAAAGTGCCCCTCTTTGGAAGTCAAATGTCTGACCAACACGTTTGTTTTGGTTGCTGACCTGTTTCTACTTGACAGGTAAGCAGGTTAGGACTGTAACCAGCTAATAGTTCATTTTAACCAGCAAGGTAGTAGATAAATGTAGCTGCCATGTACAAAGGTTGTCCAGGGTCTAATGATTTTCAAGAGGGGATGATTAGTTAGTCATTTAAATTACACTATATGGGCTTAGAAAATACACTGACATGCGGATATAGGGGTGTATCGATTTCAATTCTAGTTAGAAAATGTTTAGGTTTGATTTCGAACTGCAAAATTTAAGAGGAGTTTGCGATTCTGTGATTAAGTAACCGCACGTCCTTGATTGTGGCCTGCTGTTGATTGATTGTGACCACCTCCACGATATCCAACTGATCGTGTACGGTTCATGTAAAGGAGTTGGCATTAAACGAATTGCACTCATTAAACCGTTAAAAACAAGTATACCGCTCTATACTTGCAGGCCTATTATTTATTTAACTTTGGTAGCAACAGTAAGACTCTACATTAGAGATTTGTCAGAAACAATAAGACTTCCGATTTTCATATGTTGCCTTCAAAATGAAGGTCTGTGGTGTGTCTAATTTGTTGTGTAGGCTACATTTTCAAAGGAAAACTATGTTGGGGGAAATTATAAATGAAAAAATTACAATTTCAATAAAACTTTACATAGGTTAAAGAATATTCTAAGGTATAGCACAGAAGAAATGGTTAGAGCTTATGTAAGCTAATGTAGAGAACATGATCTAATATCAAAAAATCATATTTTGATGTTATTGTCTTTTATTTGCTTGTGCTCATTTGCTTTGGAGATTGATTGTGTAATACATCCAACCACACTAGATGTGTTTACACTTCACATTAGCCTAGGGCTAAGAGCATCCTAAGCCCTGGGCTAAGGGCCTCCTAAGCCCAGGGCTAAGCAAGTTTTCACACGTGCATATTTTGAAGTGGGAAAGCACCACCCTTAGCCTAGGGCTGGCCATAGCTGGCCATGCTCTGGAGCAGTGTTAGCACCGACTTTTCAGGGCTAGCCCCAGAAAAACGGTGACAACATAACCAGTGTGAAACGGGGTCAAGAACAAACCATAGAACGTTTATTGTCCAATCACAAAAGTTGCCCTTTCACTTAATTTACATACGCTTGTGACGTGCACCGTTACCAACAGCTCCGTCTGTTTTGGTCCTTTCACTCTGCAAAATTTTGTCGTTTCATTATACCTGCTAAATCTTAGCGAAGTAGTTATTGCAGCTTGCTTTGGATGTAAATCCAGGAAATATGTCAAAAGAATTAAGGTTGACTAACGTTTTTCTCTTTCTTTGCGTAGTTTTGACAAAGTTGTTCAAGCAAATACCGACAGGGTGGGCATCTTGATCAGTCGATGTCATGAAGTCGTTAATTGAATCGTGGTAGCGTAACATTGATCATGTGTCAGTGATGTAGGCTACAGTAATTCGCATGCCAGAGAGAACGAAAAATTTGCAGCTTATCATAGAATGTAAAATGGTATTGTGTTGTATCTGTCCGTTAGCCCAGGGCTTAGGAACGCAAGTGTGAATCCTTAGCCTAGGGTTAAGCCTTAGCCCTGGGTTGACAAACTCTTGTGTGAACACAGGCTAAGCTAACCCAGGGACAATGCAGTGTGTAAAGGCCTTATATTTTCCATCCCCCCACTGTAATGTACAAGGGATACTTTTTGCAGAAAAACTCTTCAGTACCGCAGTGAATGTATTGTACGAAATACTCAGGAGAGTTTGTAAAATTATAAATATAATGTGAAATCATGGGGCACTGTGCTACATCCAGCAAAGCAATATATTGTTGTCCCTCTGTATCCCCCAATGCAACACACTATAACGTACATTGAATTCCTATTGCCTCATCAGTTAGCAGCTAGTGGCTTTTATTAGGAGTCTGGCTAGTTACTCCATCTACAGTTATTCTGTTGACATGAACATTATAACAGACAGTTTAGCTATTAATAATTTGCCTTTTAGATATGTTATGTTTTCCAGCCTCAGTAGCTAATCTATGTTTAGTAGCTAATTAATACTGTTTTCTTTTGTACAGTGACTTGCGACTATAGGCAAATATTTAGTGGAATGCAAAATTGCCATGATTATTATAAAAAAAAACTACCTAGCAGAGTCAAAAAATGGCTAACATTAGCGATAAATGCTATCGACGTTAGCTAGCTAGTAACATTAGCTAACGGAAATATATTTAACTAACCTCAGTTTAAGCTAACATTTGTCCATCTAAAATCATTTTGGTGACATGAACATTATAACATACGGTTTAGCTAATAATAATTTGACCATTTAGAGATGCTGTCATGCTTTCAAGCCCCGGTAGCTAATCTATGCTCATGTAGCTAAGTTAATTCTCTGTTTTCAGTTGTACAATGACTTGCTAATTTAAGCAAATATTTAGTGGAATGCAACATTGCCATGATTATTTCGTCAAAAATAATTGCTAGAAGAGTCTTAGTCTAAGCTAGCGTTAGTTCACATTAAATCATTCTGGTGACATGAACATTATAACCAATGCTTTAGCTATTAGAAATTTGCTTTTGGTAGAGAGGGTGTTGTGTTCAAGCCTCTGTAGATAATCCATCCTCAGTAGTTAAGTAATTTCTGTTTTCATTTGTTTCTACAATTCCACTTCTATCTGAGGACTAACCTTATCAATTGCACCTTTTTAATTGTAGACATGGCAGTTAAATTAAAATGAAATCTGAGTTTTAATTTAACAACAACACATGGGCACATAGGCTTTATGCTCATGCCTTATTATAAAAGTATACATATGATATAATAAGAATAGGGAGGGTATTTTCCAAATAAATGAAAATCTGGAAACTTATTGGTTTTATTGTTGTCACCTGGAATAGTATTTTTTATCACCAAAATTAAACAATTCTAAGATACAGTGGGGCAAAAAAGTATTTAGTCAGCCACCAATTGTGCAAGTTCTCCCACTTAAAAAGATGAGAGAGGCCTGTAATTTTCATCATAGGTACACTTCAACTATGAGAGACAAAATGAGAAAAAAAAATATCCAGAAAATCCCATTGTAGGATTTTTTATGAATTTATTGGTAAATTATGGTGGAAAATAAGTATTTGGTCAATAACAAAAGTTCATCTCAATACTTTGTTATATACCCTTTGTTGGCAATGACAGAGGTCAAACGTTTTCTGTAAGTCTTCACAAGGTTTTCACACACTGTTGCTGGTATTTTGGCCAATTCCTCCATGCAGATCTCCTCTAGAGCAGTGATGTTTTGGGGCTGTCGCTGGGCAACACGGACTTTCAACTCCCTCCAAAGATTTTCTATGGGGTTGAGATATGGTGACTGGCTAGGCCACTCCAGGACCTTGAAATGCTTCTTACGAAGCCACTCCTTCGTTGCCCGGGCGGTGTGTTTGGAATCATTGTCATGCTGAAAGACCCAGCCACGTTTCATCTTCAATGCCCTTGCTGATGGAAGGAGGTTTTCACTCAAAATCTCACGATACATGGCCCCATTCATTCTTTCCTTTACACGGATCAGTCGTCCTGGTCCCTTTGCAGAAAAACAGCCCCAAAGCATGATGTTTCCACCCCCATGCTTCACAGTAGGTATGGTG
>JACXGI010000939.1:0-85533 GCA_016801175.1 Esox masquinongy
GTGTGTGTGTGTGTGTGTGTGTGTGTGTGTGTGTGTGTGTGTGTGTGTGTGTGTGTGTGTGTGTGTGTGTGTGTGTGTGTGTGTGTGTGTGTGTGTGTGTACGTTAGTGCGTGAGTCTGTATACGTGTGTGTGTGCTTGGACTTCATAACCCTTATTTCCCACTGGGCTGCCAAGGGTGGCCATTGATCAGGCCTGCTGCTATGGATTGTGGGAGTTCACAAATGGCAATATAGGGCTTCTAGCTTAGATCAGATATTATAACCAGATTACAACCAGTTGCTTGGACATTTGATGCCAGCCTCTTGATTTTTCTCAGGGCTCCTGACCAGCAGGATAAACATTACAAACCAGATTACAACCAGTCGACGCAATTTCAACCAGCTGTGCCTGCTGGCTCCATTGAGTATTTGTTAAGCCTTAGAGCTTCTGGGTAGAAAAAATCCCAAGTATATCATTGTGACTATCAGTAGCTGAGGACGTGATGCATGGCAGTGGGCTAAAGAGAGACGGTCTATGGATTGGTTTTCTATTAGTCAGGCTCTGCTTTAAGTAGCGTGTAGGCAGGAGAGGGAGGGAGAGAAGGAAAGACCGTAGGACAGAACTAGAGGGAGAGAAAGGGATGGAAAGATGGATGGAGACAGTCGGAGAGTAAGGGTGAAAGGAGCGTGTCTTTTCTTAGTGGGATTAGGTGTGGTATTACCTGTGGCGGTGTGAGTCGCAGGTGTAATCCTCTGATCGGCATGCTGCTCCTGTCCTGTCTCCGTCCCCAGCCTGCTGGCGGTCTGGCCCCCAGACACTGGTCCTGTGTGGGGATTGGTTCGTTGCCACTGAGGGTTTTAGGAAGAACAGGTTGGGGTAGGTGAATGCGCCCGGTGATGCGGCCAGGAGATAAGCCTGACTTAACGACCGGCCCGCCGCGAAGGACACGGACGTGACGCCGCCGCCGCCTCGATCGTCTGGAAACACGCTCGTCACGCAATCTCTCTCACCCTTCTTCTCCCTGTCCCGCTTTTTGCTCTCGTTTCCTCTCGCGCTCTCGCTATCACTTCTCTCGGTCCCTCGTAACATCGATTTAGATGTGATTGCCGATGTCGTGCTGTGCTGCCAGATTGTGTGGATGGGACCATAAGCATCTGTCATGAACGGAGCATGTTAACAGCAACATGTTATAAAGCATGTGATTTCCACGCAGGCCCAATCTACATGCAAATGATACAAGGCTCATGCTCTCCTGGTTTTTTCCCTGCTCTCCTACCTTTTCTTGTCTCTGATGAACTCCTCTCCTCCTCTCTGTTTACTCCTTCCCCCTCAAGGCCAGAACCATCCCTCATTGCCGTGGGTCATCTTTCGGTCTCTGCTTCTCCTCAACGTTACATAAATTTGTCATGACTAAAAGAAATGAGAGTGCTGATGATGAGGAAGTTACTCATAGAACCTTCCGTTGGGTAACTTAGAGGGGTATTTTGTTTTTTTAGAATGTTAGACGTTTTTCACTTTTGGTTTTGAAACACTTTTGGTCCTGTTATTTTATTTTATTCCATTTCTGAAATTTACTTGGCGTTTTAGTTTGTGCGTGAGCACTCATGTCTTTGAGGTGTATAAAGACATGTCAGTGCAAAAACATCCTCTATTTCCACCATCGTAAATGGGTATCAGTCAAACTGAGTTTATTTCCTGCTTTGCCCTTGTATCAGAACCAATTTCGGAATCTGCGCTCTGCTAGTTTCGCATAGCCACGTGCATCTCCAAAATCCAAGGGAGCTTGGTTCAAGGCTGAAACAGTATTGTTTTAGCTCAAGGCTAATATACTGTTTTAGCTCAAGAACAAAGTTGATGCTCCCTACCACTTTGAAAAAACCAACCACCTCCATGTCAGTTAGTTTGAAACAGGGGCGGTCCTAAACGGCTTGGTGCACTATTCCTTATATCGCACACTATTTTTGACCAGGGCCAACAGGGCTGCAGCTACATAGTGCATAGTGCATCGTCAATACTGTTTTAGCTCAAGGCTAAAACAATATTGACGCCACTGTCTAATGCTACACCGTTGATTTAATCTGTATTAGTATGTGTAGCCATGCAGCCTGTGTAGAGAAGCAAGAGATGACATGCCTACTCTATTTCATCAGTGAGACGAACAATGCCGGCAATGTACCGCGGCTGGAGTAGCTAGTCCGTTTTCTTCAAAAATACCACTATTCCTTACATTAAAAAAAACTGTCCGACCACTCCAGTTTATAGCTTGGTGCAACTAGACAACTAAACAAATCTCAGCAATGACCAAAACAAATACAAAATATCCCTTCAAGGAGATTTGAGTCTGATGACACTGTATCACCAGTGTCGTTACAATAGATGGTACAAGCTATTTGCTATTTCTGTGATCTTTTTAAGTCAGCCGATGACACAGAATATGGCCTTTCATTTCCCCACAAAAAGCACAACAAAGAGAATCTCAACACCCACAATCTCATTTTGAAATTGGTTAGTTTAAATACTGTATAACTGGTTCTCTGAGAAGTTAATCTGCACCCAAATCCATGATTTTAAATGGTAAGATTGATGTAATATTCAATAAATGTAATAAATGTTAGACTCTGGCAAAACAAACATCAAGGAATCAAAACAAATGGTCAAAAGCTACAAACAAGATTCAATGAAGAATCAATGAATATTCAATGTTTCATTTTTGACAACTTGAATCATAATGTAAGTTTTGCCTATAAGGGCATTATCTTCAGACTATGTATGTTCTTTTCTTGTGTCATTTAGGCTTTGTTTAATAGTGCGTATTGTCATCATTTCTGTGATGACTTGCTGTACAGTTCTTATAAAAATTAAATAGTTGTTCCATAAGAGTGATTGGAAGTGCTTCTTATGCTTCTTGTCACTTGCCATGGAAAATCCCCCTGCGATGGGATATAAGGAAGAATACAATGACTTGGAACAAGACCAAACCTCAAATTACCCCTGGGAAATGTATAGTTTTAAGTTTGACTGTGAACTGCAGGGTGTCTGGTTGTCTACTGTTCTGCTATGATGATTAGTTCTGGATTGGAATACTGGATGCTGTGGATTATTTCGAACATGGTCGTGAAGGCAAAATTCATGCATCCGTGTTTACCAAAGATCGTTTTGTTGGCCAAACAGAAAGGACAGACTCTGTAATGTTCCTTTTATTTTTTTCAGTAAGCACATTTCCTGACATCTGAGTGGATACTTGTGACAATTCTGCGCTGCACCCTCTTTATGATACATTTTAGACAGTAGCCAATAAGCCATTATTATTACATTATATTATTATTAAAGAATATGCATAATTTAGGCCTCTCATGGTGCCCTTCCGACAAAGCAATGCAGCAAATCCCATAAAATGTTGACTTTAATATAGCTTTGATTTCTATGATACAGCCTTCAGTAGCATGACATTAGTCCTTGAGGATTAAGGAATTTGAAGTCAGTCTATAACACCGTGGGCCAAAGAGTTGATTATAAATGACATTATATTTGGTTCTATGTGCAATAAACCACTTAAATTACAACAATTAAATTACTCACCAATTTATGGATTGTTGTTGTATTATTTTAGGGCCTACGTAGAATTAGATTCTTTGTCTAATTTGAATAGTAACTAAAAACATCTCCACTTACTCCGACTAGTCTAGATTCAGCTATTGACCAAAGGGCGGCTATGAGCCCAATGCTTCGGAAACCTGTGTCCTTGCCTGTGGGCAAATTGTTACTGCACCGCTACGCAGACTCACCCCAAAGACATTGGATTGGTTCTGCAGTACATACTATTTATTTTTTACTCTTGGTATGAATCCTAGACTCGGTCAGTTTTAATGAAATTTTTAAAATGGCTTTTGATTCTATTGGTGATGAAACGTTTTAAAGACAGCTCAATGTCCCACACATTTGATGCTCTTGTAGGAAGCAGTAAAATTAATAAATAAATGAAAAAACAAGGTTTCAGGAATGATAATTGTGTGTGTTCTAGTTTCAGTGAATTCTGAGATGGTGGGTGACTTTGGAATTTATAGACTCATCTGTATGCTAATGATTTCTCCATGTCTTTGCTAACACTTGTTTCTTCTGTTTTAGAGCTTCTTTGAGGGTTGGGATGTTACTAAGAAGAAAGACAAGACTAAAGGGAGACATGACAGTTTGCTGGGTCGTAAGTAATACTTAGCCACTAGCTTTGGAGCATTTGCTTGAAAGCTGTGTTTAGTGTAACAATTATAACTTTCATTCATTTGTTATTGACAACCAATAATCCTATGGGGGGGTGAACCTCTCATGGAGAATAAAACTCAAGGAACATAAACTGCTCACAGAGAATATAACTCAAGGAGAACATACATCTTAAGGAGAGTTTAACTTAAGGAGAATATACCTTTCAAGAGATTTCCTGGTTAAATAGTGGTTACATAAAAATCCATCTCTCTTCTTGATGATCTCTCCCTTATAGATGATCGTCATCGTGTCAAGCTCCACTCCCTCCTAGCAGACCCCAACTCTGACTATGTGAATGCTAACTACATCGACGTAAGTTACCCTCTCCCTTGCTCTCTCTCTATCCTCTTTAACATTCTCTCCCCGTCTTTTACACTTTCTCGCTCCCTCTAAGAACTCTGTCCACCTTTTTCAAATCCCCTCCCCGCTGTTTCACTTTATTGTCTCTGCCAACAGTTGTTCCTTAAACTGAGACTCAGCCATACGATCAGCTGTGGGATCCAAAGATATTGCCGAGTGACTTATGATGTAAGGGGCTGCACTCGTTAGCATAAACACAGCATCTGAGCATGTGCACGGGAATTGGCTTTCCTCTTTTGCAATGTGATAACTGTGTGAAAACAATGTACTGCAGACATCAGCCTCCTACCACAAAATGTGTAAAAAAGTGAGTCTGATAGTCTAATGCTAATTTCGATTTATTTGTCTGTTCTTTTCGTCTCCAATCCATCCAATGCCAGCTGTGTATCTAACCCAGTCCTAGAGAAGTGCTTGAGGAGCATTGACTGCTTGTTAATGTTGTTTCTCGCAGAATCCTTAATGTATTGTACAGCAATATTTTCCTGCAGCTGCCTTCATGCTGTCCTGAGAATGATAAGGAGACTCCTGGGTAATGTAGTCTTACTGTACTCACTCCCAGCAGCAGTTAGTTTACTACTGACTAACTGCTAGCGGACTATTAACAGGAAGAGAATGAGAAACCTGGGTAACAGTCTCTTGCAGCAGCAGTTTCTGGGCATCTAAGGGCTTGTTTACATTACTCTACATTTTCCAAGACATATCGAATAAGACTCCAAGCGCTATGGAAATGATTATGCAAACTAAGATAAGTCTATCTAGCATTTAAATCTCTCTCTAAGAATGTAAATAAGCCCTAAGGATGTCAGCCCACTGTTCCAGTCTATAGGGACTGTCAGCTAGAATCTGAATACATTTTAAAGCCTTGGTATTGTCCTGAATATGTACGTGTGAGAGTGTCAATGTCCCAGTGAGACACTTCTGTGTGTTTACTGGTTGTCTTTCGCTGCCTGTGAACTCTGGCCCTGGTAGGCTAGCCAGTTTACTGGGTCGAACTGTGTGACAGCTGAGGAACACACAGTCCATAAAAATGTTTCCTTCCGCCTTCGTTGTCCTGTTTTTCCCAGTCCTCCGGATACCAGTTTGGCAATAGACATCGTCTCAGCAACCACACACATCTTATAAGATCATAAGCTCAGAGTGTCTGTGTCCTCTGTGACGGCTGATGACCGAGAACACAGTTGACTTCAAAGGTCTTCCCGTTGGATGATATGAAATATCTGATCCCGTCCACATAGCTTTCAGTGTGTTCTGATCTCACCTATGGGTTGTCTGTGGGGGGGGGGGGTCCATGCATGTGCACATGCAGAGGCGTTGCTCGGTACTGACACAGTGCCGATTACGTAAAGGTGACGTTCACAAAAACCTCTTAGCAATTATTTCCCTTTATTGAATGTTCAGTCAAGTGAAGTGTCCTATAAGAGCGCTAAAGTGCACAGAGTGTTCGACTACCTCACTCACAGCTTCATTGTTTCACCATTGTGTTGTTTAACAAAAGATGATGTTAGAGAAAGAAATGAGTAGAACAGAAAAGGTGAAATTGACAGAAAAGCTCAAATGGACTGTAAAGAAAATATAAAATGGACAGGAAAGAAAAGGTCCAATGTGTGCTGATTCAGTAGGCTGAAGTGTAGGTGAAGTAGAAGGTTTTTGAATTCGAGCTACCCCTTCTTGTACTGTGTGAAAGCCTCATTTGCATACTGGTCCCTGTCTGGGCCCCTATGTAATTATTAGGGCTGTCTACACCACTGCCTGTGTCATGGCAGGACCCCTTACTAGCCACCCCACTAGGCAGAGCCGCACTACTTAATGATTAATGAGTGAAGGGGGGTGGGTTGGAACAGAGAGATGAGTGGAATTAGGGATCGACTGACGTTCTTCAGAAAGGTTAAAGGGGTAATTCACCCACCGAAGCACACGTCATGAAAATCCTGTAAAATTGGTGAAAGCCTACTTTCTATCATTAAGTAAAATGAGAAAATAAAAATCACAGTGATTTAAGTGGTTCTATCTCCAAAATCATGAAACAAAGGCAATGTAATGGCAATGTAATTGTGGTCACTAGGCACAGCCCAGGTGATGATAATCTAAAGCTTTTAAAACTATTACATGTACTCCACTTTGCCAAATCAGCCAAACCTGTTGTGGACATACTAAAACACATCCATCCATCTATATCATCGCTGTAAAGTATGTGTTTTCTCAACTTTTCCGCAAACTCACGATGCGCTGTCAGGTGAATATCCATTTTTTTTTCATCTACTGTTACGGAAAGCTGCTTCACTGCCTGCAGACTTGTAGGACTGAGTCGGAGAGCTTTGAGTTAGAAATTCGATTTCTACAAAGTTCAGCTTGCAGTTTGTTCTGATATTTTGACCTGTATTCAGGTCGAAAATGACAGGTTTGGACACTGACAAGCGACTGTATTGGAACACAGTGGCTGTACAGTAAAGTGTTATGTGTTATGACGTTGCTGTTGGGATTTGACTGACAACTGACTGACACGGCAGAGGAAGAAGCCGATATCGATCATTTGGCCACTGTTGTTGTTTTGTTATCTCAGTGAGGGAAATGCTGTAAATGAAGGGATCAATGTGTTTTTAAGATGAGGTGTTAGTTTATAATAACCATGTTAACCCCATGTTGATTATAATACACACAAGCCCTTAACATCTAAATGACCAGTTCAAATTACTATACCAAACCTTAATATCATATTCCTCATCAACGTTCATGATCGCTATGTGTTTTTTATAGTTACAAGATGTCATTGTTTCACAACCTGGATTATTCTAAACAGAATTTAACTAGATTTTGTTGCTGTGAAGAAGAGTTGCTGTTGAACACACCAGAATGTACTTGTGAATCCAGCAAAATGATCATATTTTTCTTTGATTTGTCTGGTGAAAGCTTAACTGTTTAAGGTGCATTTTTAATATCCTAGGTAGTCGTGTTGGCAAAAGAACAAGCTTGAACTGAACAATGAATGACTAGGGATAGGTGCATAAATGGGTGAAATGGTTGGGAAAGTAAAACAATAACACTAAAAAACAATAAAAAAACAATAACTCTTAAATAGTTTTCCACCAGTGGTGGGTTTTTGTAAGGTGGGAAAGAAGCAACAAAAAAGTGTTTTTTATGCAAATACTTTTATATGTTAATTTTTAAGGAGATCTGCCCCTGTAACAGGCTTTCATACTTTTCATACTGTAACAGGCTTTCAGAGCTTTTCATCCTTTAACTTCCTGACCCAGATTTTGATTTGTAATGGGACGTTTTTGGATCGTGTGAACAACAGCAATTGAAAGAAAGTGAGGATACTGAGTCATGTTCCAAACAAAAACAACTCCAAGTGTGCTTGCTCGAATTCCTGAACGACTCAGCTAAGAGTGCTAAAACCAATAACCTCAGAGCTTTACACCCCTCTTTGAGTCAGGAAAGTTTGAACTTCTCCCACTTTGGAGAAGTGTTTGGGGACACATGGAAGCATGTTGCCTTCAAACTCGTGCATGCTCCGACAAAACAGAAGTTGATTGTTAATGGGTGTGGAATACCTCAAAACACTTGCACAGTATGATATACAAGTATCCTCGATGAAAGGCGACTGTCAAGGAGGGAAGGACATTGTTCCATTTGCCTACTAATGACTTGACATCTCTATGACCACTCTATCACTTATTGTTTTCCAGGTCATTGATGAGAGAGGATTTAAGGAGAACTTTTAGCCAAATGTGAAAAGTCCCCTGGAGAATCCACTTTTGCTCCAATTTTGGTTTACTTAACTCTTTGCTTCATAATCCAAGTCTAGCATGTTCCACTTTCTGTTCCATGACCACTACGGAGGTTAATGTGTTCAGTTACAAGTAAAACGAACACAACCAACAGCAACAGACAGTTGGAAGATTTTCTAAACAAATTCTCCCTGTTTGCCAAGGCAGCAGTTGTGAGGTGTGATGGTTTACGAATCCTGTTTTTTCCCCCTCTCTTTCTTACTATTTCTCTGCTCTTTAATATCAGTAATTTGCTTATTTTCCTCCCTCTCTCTCCTTTCTTGCTCTCTCCCTCTTTTTCTCAATCTTTGGGACCTTTTAGATTCGGATAAACAGGGAAGTAAGTACTGCTGGTTCTTACATCTTTTTCCATCTGTTCTGCCTCTCACCCCGTACTCTCTCCGCACCCCCTTACTTCCTCTTCCTCCATCACTCCATCGCTCTCCAATCTCTTCGTTGTCCACCTCTGAGCCCACCCTAGGCGCCAACTTCTCCCCTGAGGTTAATTTAGCCAAAAGTTCCTCTCTACACCACAGACTCCGCTTGCTTTCATCTGCTGCCAGACTCACCTGGAGTTGGGGATTTGTATTAGGCTTATCTGTCTCGTGTCACAGCAGAGAGAACCACCAGTTATAGCTTCATATTCCAACTGTGTGTCAGAGATGACACTAAGGAACCCAATGAAAGCCAACAGTCCCATTGCATCCTAAATCGTGGTGATATTCCCTGGGTTGTTCCACTCATGTACTACCTAATGTGTCTCTTTTATATTTTTAGTAGATATTGTTCACTAATATTGTATTGTTAAAGCATGTTACAGTCCATGATGTGCCGTTTTGTCTACGTTGACCACATAGAAAAGATATCTCTGGTCATGTTTTTACCTCACATGATTTAACCCCAAATGACCTTACAACACGGGTGAAGCTCTAGTAACCGCTGTCCCTCGGTTACTATGCAACCAGTTTATCACTACTGTTTGCTTGCAGGTTCAATTGTTTATAGCATTTTCTATTTTTATTCAGTATTATTTTGTGGGGGACGCTGAATCAAATGAGCAGAACATGTCAAAGCTTGCATTAAATTCTCCCTCACTGTTCCACAAAATAAACTTCAATTGTTCTGAAGGTAGACAACATCAACACTGTTATGGTTCCTTTGTTTAAATCTTCATTAACACATAATATATACATTATTTTCTGTCACCCCTTGATATGGGAAAATATGTTTTTATGAGATTGGAAATATGCTCTATGACAGAATGTTAAAATTATGTGCAATTAAAAGACATTACCCAAAACGGAAATGTATGAATATTTATGCCCTCACTACTGTAAATTGCACTAGATAAGAGCATCTGCTAAATTACTGAAATGTTAATTTAAAAACCTACTCTGTTGTGGAACTACCGAGCTACAGTATAATCCCTTTAGCTGACATTCCAATCCTTGCCACTTCTCGTGGCTAAAGATTTGGCATATAACAAGGAATACGGAGACTGAATGTAAACTACTGAGACCAGCCACACTGCACGGTGAGCTTCTGCTGGCCAGAGCCTCTATGGGCTCAAAGACTATTACCTGTATAGCACATTAATTTTGGCTGGATTTCAGATGTACCCTGAAGGCAGTAGAAACCAATGCAGAGATGGCATGCAGGCCCAAAGCCAGGTGAGATAGAATTTAGCTCATCCCATACACTGCAGGGTCTACTAGAACAGGCAAAACTGCACTACTGACTCTGAACATAACATACAAGGCACAGGTCTGTTGTTTCAACCTGTTATATGCCAGTTTAGTGTTTTTTTTTGCTTAGATTATCTTTCTAGGTAATCGGTTTTCAAGGGGGTCCATTCCACATTGCTGTGGAAGAAGAGAGAAAAATTGAATGCCAACTTCCAACTTCATTGCTTTCCATGTGAAAATGTACTTTCCCCTTCTTGTGGCAACTTGCTTTCCATTCCATCATATTGTGGAGCCGTGATGTTTTGTCATGGTTTATGTCTCTTGGTGAGCATGAGGAAAAAAAAGTTTATTTTTTAGATTTTTCATCCATTTTGAATTTCACACTGCTTGTCATGCTGTCTGGCTTGCTGTATGTACAGGGTTGTGGTTGCCTAGGTGACAGACAGGAAACATGCACGCGCAAACTCACAGTGAAGCCGAAGGGATCACGGGAAGGGTGGCAATAGGGGTCACTGCACTCTAGCATGGCGACGGTCATCCATCTCCCCTTCGCTCCTCTCCGTGTGGCATGGAACTTATGGAATAGGATGGGCTGTGTGTCCATGTGGGTTCCATTATACCCAGGAGTGATGAGGGGACCATGGCCAGAGTTGGTGGATTTGTCTTGCTTTACTGCTTTACATTCTCCTCCATGCTGAGATAGGGAAGGAGAAGCTCCCTCTCACACACACACACACACACACACAGAGCATGAATAGCTATCCTATCTGAAGGTGTCCATGCTGGATCATAGCAGCAATAATGTATAGCCCAGGAGAACAGACAACAGCAAATCAGTCAGTGTCACTCTACTGAAATTGCTCCTGGAGTCCCAGATAGCTCACTGTCACTCTGCTTGTGATCAACCTCCTATCCCTGCTGCATGCAAAGCAGTGTTGGTGCAGTGGGTTTTTTATTTGGGCGAAAGAGAGCGAGTGAAAGAGGTGTGTGTGTGTGTGTGTGTGTGTGTGTGTGTGTGTGTGTGTGTGTGTGTGTGTCTAAAATCGAGCTCCCCAACCCTGTCGGCAGTGGCTCGCGCCTCTCCTATGTCTCAGACAGTGTCAGATGAAAGCAGAAATTATTATAATTTTCCTTTTGAAGGAACCTTTTGTAGTTTATTATTGTTCTACACCTAAAGAGATGAAAAAGGGGGGGGAAAGCTAATTGGTAGAAAGCCGCCCATTCAGATGATTATGGTTCCCCTCTCTGAAGAACAGCAGCCGATGTGGAGAATTCTACCGGTTATCAAGTCCAGCGTTTACAATATGAAAGCATTGTAGTACGTAAACCCATTGAAAAGAACACCAGCTCTGTTACATGTAGAGGGTCATTCAATACCGAAGAAGAAGAATAAAAGGGGATACATTGCGGGAGGGGGGGATGATGGTGTTTTTGTGACCGTGCTATTCTGATGACCAACTCTCATTCTCTCTATTTCTTTCTTCCTTTGTGTTTCTCGATTTCTTTTACAGGGGTACCAGCGATCAAACCACTTCATAGCCACCCAAGGTGAGTGCCCTTTGAATGTTTTCAGAAATCAGTAACTCTGAATGTACTGTATTGTGTATGAATGAATGTACTGTATTGTGTATGAATGAATGTACTGCATTCTGTATGAATGTGTGTTTGTTTGCAGTCAAACTACTCAATTGTTGATATTACATTAATGTTTTCCATTATTCATGTGTCAACATGTTCTCTCTCTCTGTGTCACACACACACACACACACACACACACACACACACACACACACACACACACACACACCCAGACACCGAGACACACATATACAGTACACAGGCTTGTGTTCCATCACTTTCTGTGCCTCCCAGCGCCCCTCTATCTGTGTGTTTCCTCCCAGTACCCATCTATCTCTCTCTGTCTCTCCTCCACTCAATCTTTCCACTCAATCTTATTCTCAATCTTAAGTCAAGACCAAGAACATGGATTCCACAAACACACACTCAAATACACTGATATGTAGGCAATGCACACACACACACACACACACTTGTAGATTAGTATTTCTTTATTTTTTCTTTCCTCTGATCATATTTGTATAGTATATGATTCCCATCTGGTGTCTTTGTCACATTCTTTTTGGTCTCAATTCCCTCCACCCCGCAAAACGATTTCAGCTCAATTCCTCTTCTTTCTATCTTGCTTTCTCTGTCTAATGTGTGGAGAATCATTAATATTAGGCAGTATAACTGGGTGAAGTCTATGTTGGCCAGGTCAGTGCAGCAAGGTTAGACAGAATGTTTGTTTGAGGTACACATCCGCAAAGGTCAACATGGTGTTGGTATTTTAAAGGAATGTTCCGCAGCTTGTTTCCCCCGACTACATGTGAAGTTGTTAGTTGCCCATTTTATCCAAATTGCCTGATTCCCGTGGTCGGAGTCAAAGGAGTCGTTTATGCGCACAGCCTCAGCAGATCTCCTGGTAAGATGACACACACTCTCTGGCATATTATTTGCCTTGTTAGAGCGTAACCAGGCCATAAAGGCCTGGGGGAAGTTGTGTAAATGAAATAAAACCAGAGAGAAGGCAAACATTTAGTGGTAAAGCCGCTGTTATATCAGGTTGGTCATAGATGGGTGGATACAGCATACGCTGCCGAGCAGAACGGGATGGCTGAGCCCAGACCAATCAGCTGTCCCTCTTGGGTCCAGGCACACGATGCGGATCATGAGCAGATCCGTGGAGGATCTGGAAGATTAGGAACCGACAAAATTCTTCTGCTAAAGCAAGTTGTGGCGGTGGTCTGTTAGACCTCAGCAGAAACGTTTCCGCAATTTGGGTCTAATTCCACAGTCTTTGACCAGTGGAAGGAGGGGGAAGGTTTCGTTGTCCCGGCGCTGTATGTATGGAGGGTGGAGGAGGGTGAGGGACTTCTGGCACTCAAAAGTTTTATTTGATCGTGGTACAACATGAAATCAAAACTGATTTAATTAGGAATTTTTGTCACTGGAAAGAAATATATACAGTGTGTCAAAGTATTTTATTTGTCAAGTGCACTGAATAACATGCGTCATTGAAATTCTTTTGACATGGCATGCAACATCTATGCAGTAATTAAGAAATATATAAAGCAAAAAAATATATATATATATATGTGTGTGTGTGTGTTTATGTGTGTGTTTTTATATACACACAGTTGGGAGAACAAGTATTTGATACACTGCTGATTTTGCAGGTTTTCCTACTTACAAAGTATGTAGAGGTCTGTAATTTTTATCATAAGTACTCTATAGAGACGGAATCTAAAACAAAAATCAAGAAAACCACATTGTATGATTTTTAAATTATTAATTTGCATTTTATTGCATGGCATAAGTATTTGATACATCAGAAAAGCAGAACTTAATATTTGGTACAGAAACCTTTGTTTGCAATTACAGAGATCATACGTTTCCTGTAGTTCTTGACCAGGTTTGCACACACTGCAGCAGGGATTTTGGCCCACTCCTCCATACAGACCTTCTCCAGATCCTTCAGGTTTTGGGGCTGTCGCTGGGCAATACGGACTTTCAGCTCCCTCCAAAGATTTTTTTATTGGGTTCAGGTCTGGAGACTGGCTAGGCAACTCCAGGACCTTGAGATGCTTCTTACGGAGCCACTCCTTAGTTGCCCTGGCTGTGTGTTTCGGGTCGTTGTCATGCTGGAAGACCCAGCCACGACCCATCTTCAATGCTGTTACTGAGGGAAGGAGGTGGTTGGCCAAGATCTCGCGATACATGGCCCCATCCATCCTCCCCTCAATACGGTGCAGTCGTCCTGTCCCCTTTGCAGAAAAGCATCCTCAAAGAATGATGTTTCCACCTCCAAGCTTCACGGTTGGGATGGTGTTCTTGGGGTTGTACTCATCCTTCTTCTTCCTCCAAACACGGCGAGTGGAGTTTAGACCAAAAAGCTCTATTTTTGTCTCATCACACCACATGACCTTCTCCCATTCCTCCTCTGGATCATCCAGATGGTCATTGGCAAACTTCAGACGGGCCTGGACATGCGATGGCTTGAGCAGGGGGATCTTGCGTGCGCTGCAGGATTTTAATCCATGACGACGTAGTGTGTTACTAATGGTTTTCTTTGAGACTGTGGTCCCAGCTCTCTTCAGGTCATTGACCAGGTCCTGCCGTGTAGTTCTGGGCTGATCCCTCACCTTCCTCATGATCATTGATGCCCCACGAGGTGAGATCTTGCATGGAGCCCCAAACCGAGGGAGATTGACTGTCATCTTCAACTTCTTCCATTTTCTAATAATTGCGCCAACAGTTGTTGCCTTCTCACCAAGCTGCTTGCCTATGGTCCTGTAGCCCATCCCAGCCTTGTGCAGGTCTACAATTTTATCCCTGATGTCTTTACACAGCTCTCTGGTCTTGGCCATTGTGGAGAGGTTGGAGTTTGATTGAGTGTGTGGACAGGTATCTTTTATACAGGTAGCGAGTTCAAACAGGTGCAGTTAATACAGGTAATGAGTGGAGAACAGGAGGGCTTCTTAAAGAAAAACTAACAGGTCTGTGAGAGACGGAATTCTTACTGGTTGGTAGGTGATCAAATACTTATGTCATGCAATAAAATGCAAATTAATTATTTAAAAATCATACAATGTGGTTTTCTTGATTTTTGTTTTAGATTCCGTCTCTATAGAGTACTTATGATAAAAATTACAGACCTCTACATACTTTGTAAGTAGGAAAACCTGCAAAATCGGCAGTGTATCAAATACTTGTTCTCCCCACTGTGTATATATATATATATATATATATATATATGTGTATGTGTGTGTGTATATATTTAAATATATATGTGTATGTGTGTGTGTATATATTTAAATATATATACTGTATAGAAAATACCATTTACAATTACTTAGAAATACAAACATAATGGATTGCATAACTACTCAGCCCTTTTAGTCAATATTTGGTAGGGCCCTCTTTGGCATCAGTTACAACCATGATTCTATTTCAAAATGTCTCTACCTGCTTCGCACATCTGGACACAGCAATTTGTTCTTTACCACATTGCTCAAGCTCTGTCAAGTTGGATGGGGACCTTTGGTAAACAGTAATTTTCTACTTTATCCACACGTTCTGAATTGGATTGCGGTCCAGGCTTTGACTGGGCCACTCCAGGACATTGACCTTCTGCTTTTAAAGATATTCCGGTGTGACTTTGCCTGTATTTTCAGGATTATTGTCTTGCTGGAAGATGAATCATCAGACCATAGATTCTTCTTCCAATTGGTCTTAGAGTCTTCTACATGCCTTCTGGCAAACTCCAGCCACGATTTGATGTGTGTTTTAGTTCTTTTTGGAACTATCCTGTAAAGGCCAATTCGGTGAAGCACCCGTTCTGTTGTTGCAGTATTCACTGTCTCCCCCAGATCTGCCATAGGAGTTACTCCATTATCGTTTCCATGGGCCTCGTGGTGGCCTTCCAGACTAGCACCCTACTCACCTGGATATCTTGGAGGGCTTCTTGTACAGATTTGCTACTGGGCCATATTCTCTCTTAATAATGGACTTGACTGCTCCGGAGGAGCAGTGCCTTGGAAATGTTCTTCTATCATACCCCTGAATGAATGGTACTTTTGAAGAACCTTATTCTGGATTTGCTTTGACTGTTTTCATTATATAGTTTTGGTTAGGAATTATTCTAAGCAATTGTGACACCTCACAGAGACAAGTGTATTTAACCTGAAATTGTGAAACACATTAATTGCACACAGGTGGGTTCCATTTAATTTATTAAGTGGATTCTGAATACAAACAGCTCATTCAGTTGTGTCATTGCAAAAAGGGGTGAATACCAACTATGCAAGCCATTATTTTCTGTTTTGTATTTATCATTCATTTAGA
This sequence comes from Esox masquinongy, assembly GCA_016801175.1. Classification (NCBI taxonomy): domain Eukaryota; kingdom Metazoa; phylum Chordata; class Actinopteri; order Esociformes; family Esocidae; genus Esox; species Esox masquinongy. The sequence continues at coordinate 15,954 of JACXGI010000939.1, forward strand.
ACGATGTTTTTAAACTATGACATTATGGACTTGTATGTGTTGATCAGTGGGGAAAAAAAACTAAAATCCATTTTGATTTCATGTTTCATTTTATTAGCCCAACCGGGTTGAATACTTTTGAGAGCCACTGTACAAGCTGCTCATTGATTAACTACCAACATTGGTTGGGCTGTTTGACCTGTTAACCAACTGATTCTCTGCCTTGGACGGCTTGCTCCTCTTTCTGTCCACTGTTACGGAAAAGGCCAGATGAGGTTCAAGGCTGAAATGTATTTGTGTAGGCAGGCGCTTGGGGCAAAACTGGTATCCAAGGATGAAGTGTTCACACAGCAACAGTACACGTGTAGTGGTACCCAGACAGGATTCAGGGTTATCTGTGCCCATAAATCAATAATTCAATTCAAGTGGTGACCAGGTGATACGCATGTCAAGTCGAAGGACTTGGAGATAGGCCACGTCTTGTGTAGAGAGCTATGCATGTAATACCCTTCGATTTATCCTGTGGTCCCCCAGACTGTATAAAGATGGACGTACATACATGCATTTAAATGTACACAATTGCCCATTTCAGAACAGTGGTTCAGAACATTCAGAACATTCTCTTAAAATGAAATGCAAAAGTCTACACTTTTGCTTAAGAAGATATGCCAAATGAGTTATACACAATAACCAGTAATGCTTCATAGTTGTAGAAAGGTCAGAAACTCTCTACTTTTCAGGGGGCAATTGAAAACGAACAAATTTTTGTGGAAAGTATCAAAATTCCATTTCTAGCAGAAATGGAATCTTGAAAGTGATCTTTTCTGAGATTTAATAACAAAATTATGTGTAGTCAAAAGTTATGTGTTGTCAATAAATACAAATTAATATGTAACATTACAAACCTAGTCTAAAAAGCCACAGAAGCCAAAATTGTATTATGTTACCTAAATTGAATTATGTTATACACATACACATACTTTCAATTAAACCAAACTGGTTGAGTAGAGCTTAACATAATTGGAATTCTTTTCAAATATATATAAAAAAAACTGTAACAGACTTGCACCTTTTTTATTACTGCAAATAAATAAATAAATATGACTATTCTTACAATATAAAATTGGCATAATTTCACAGAATAGAAAGGAGACTGGTATGCCCTGCTTCTTCTGATCAAAGCACAGATACCGCTCAACTGCCTACAGACTCACCTCCCAGGTCGCACAAGAGTCCTGGGTGCTTTTTCATAGCACCAAGCCAATGCGGTCTATGTTCAAGCCTCGACTGTGCCGCTAGCCGACGAGCGCCTGGGCAGCACCATGCAAATTGGCCAGAATCTCCCAGGAAGCGAAGAGGCCTCGTTAGAAGGGATTTCCTGGTCTCGTTGCGCTCTTAATGTTGCCCTATTCAAAGAGCACGCCGCACACAGAAATGTCAGTCGGTACTGTTCCATAACCGCCGCAATGTAGCCTTGTCAGACGACCTTTCATCAGAGAGGTTATTAAAAAGCAAAGCCCATCTCATCCTAAAGCCTTCTTTCCATCCTTAGGCCCTCCCCCACCAGTAGCACTGTAAATGCTTGTTAGGTAGAGGAACATTCCCCGACAGTGATTCGGTTAGCAGCCTCGTTCTTACACACAGCCGCAGTTTTCCTCTCCTGTCTCCTCCCTGTTGTACTCCGCAGCCTTCAGAACACAGCAGAGCCATGTTGCTGGCATGGCCTGCCCTGCCCTGGAGCTAAGGTAGCAGCCATCCATCCATCCCGCTGTTCTGTTGTCTTCACGATGTTACATTTTATTAACCCACCGGTGATATGGTTAAAAGCTGCGAATGGGTCTGGAAATTAATAGCAACTTTCCAATTCATAGACAGAGCTATAAAAACAAAGCCTGACCATTCAATACTGTATGTATATCAACATTATAGTTTTTCAGTCTTTGAAGACTTATTTCTGCCTTGTTTACAAAAGCTGAAGTTGAACAAGCTTACATTTTGGGATCTGACGGGGTAGTACGGTTGAACAGTGTACTAACTACAGAAGCACAGGTCTCTAGAAACACACTGAACGAATGCAGTGGGTGGGGAGAAAGCCAAGGTTGGAATGAATGGGCGCGTTAATCATCAAAAGCCATTGCATGGCCTGACGTAATTCCCCCAGAGTAATCGTAAGGAAATCACTTAAACTGGCTGGTGGTCCCCGGAAGGCTGAAATTTGTGAAATGTGTGTCTAAGCCGTGGTTCACCGGAGGAAGACGTTCCTCCACCGGAGGAATGGCGTTTGCTATTTGCGCAAAACAGCTGTGAATTTTGGGTGTATTGAAATGGCATTCCTCCAGCAGATGTGATGAGACCAGAGAAGGAAGAAATAAAAAGAGCCCTGTTGTTTTAAATGTCTCCTTTGTTAATCTGATCCGTGGCACAGATTCTACAGCCTCACCCGTGATAGTTATTACAGCGATTTCCACTGACTTATTATCCAATTTCTCTTGCCTTTCTTTCCACCTCCCTCCTGTTCCACCCACCCTTCTTCCTCTTCCTCCTCATCTTAATCTCTCTTCCTCTCCATACCCAGGTCCCAAGCAGGAGATGATATATGACTTCTGGAGGATGGTATGGCAGGAGAACTGCTTCAGTATCGTCATGATCACTAAACTGGTGGAGGTGGGCAGGGTGGGTGACCGTTTCATTACATAAGCCTATAGAAATAAACCAGATTTACAAGCCAGTGGGGGAAATAAACGGGTCAAAATGACCTTTTCTTGCTGGAAACAGGAAAGAGAGACTATTGTCGAAAGCTTCTGAATTGTATTGATTTTGCTCTTGAATGCCGGTTCTGAAGTTAAACCATTAGCTGACTCTAGACACTGGGTGAAGTCCGTAAGTTCCGTGTGCTGTCTGTGTTTTCAGATGAAGTGCTGTAAGTACTGGCCAGAGGATAGCGAACTCTATGGAGACATCAAGATCACACTGCTGAAGACGGAAACCCTGGCGGAGTACACCGTCCGCACCTTCGCTATGGAGCGGGTGAGTGAACGGTCCAGGACATTCAGTCCAACATACGCCGCTCCCTGGGATCGCATCCAATTCCGAAGAGCTTTGTTTACTCGTCTTGTTCAGCCAGGCAGTTTATTGACTGCATGGCTTTTATTGAGGCACTTAATATCTGACAAATAATGGATCATTTAATATGCACCGGTCCTTGGAGTCATCTCCCCCCATGTTTAAATACAGATGTCTTAATGTCCTACGGCGCCATCGGTGGCAGTGTTCTCTGCCTGCCGGTAATGTTATCCGTCTGACCCTTTGTAATGTCCTGTGTAGAGGGGCTACCCGGCGAAACACGAGGTGTGTCAGTTCCACTTCACCTCCTGGCCGGAGCATGGGGTTCCATACCACGCCACGGGCCTGCTGGCCTTCCTACGTCGCGTCAAAGCCTCCACGCCCCCGGACGCTGGACCAGTGGTCGTCCACTGCAGGTACCCGGACGGAGCGCGCGACTCCTCCGTTTTCTTGTTTCTGGTTGGCTGTGGCTTAGCCCGGACGTGTTCTCTTACGCTGGCTACGTCCTCCCACAACTAACCCCTCGCCTCTGTTCCGTGCGGCAGCATGGGAGCGGGCAGGACGGGCTGCTACATCGTGCTGGATGTCATGCTGGATATGGCCGAGTGTGAGGGAGTGGTGGACATCTACAACTGTGTCAAGACTCTCTGCTCCAGGCGCATCAACATGATACAGACAGAGGTAAGAATGTATTCGGTATGTCGGAAACGGCCAGCCCTTCTCCCGGAGAGCTACCCTCCTGCAGGCTATTACTACAAGCCCAATCTGACCGCCGTCACTGTGTTAATCAATCACATATAATGATATGCTCGGGTGAACAAGATAAAAACCAGGACATAATCCGGAAGTCATTAAAATCCTACTCTGAATGTAAGGAGAGATGGAAAGTATTGTAGACCTTTCCATGCTTTTAGAATGTGTCTGATACTATGCTGATGTTGCAGTCTTCATATCTTACTGATGTTGCTGTCTTCAAACCTCACTTTGAAACCTGTTTACCCGACTAACGGCTAAAATTAGATAAAATCAAGAAAAACACTTTTTGATGTGATGATCAAATAAAATCAGCATCCTCATTAATCCTTTTAAATTCAGGTCGGTGACATTCTTTGTAATCCACAATGCTGAAAGAAATGTACTGACTAATTGCATTGAGTAGGCTGATGTATAGGTTGGCTATAATGTGTTGGCTGGGCGTTCAGGCTTTTGGCTCTTTGATATATGTTCTAACAGTCTGCTTTTTTGCCCATTTTTTGGACTATTAGCAGTTAGGAAAGCGAAGTGACTGTGTGGGCATGGTGAAGTGATTAATGTTCACAGTTCTGATTAGTCAACATAAACAACAGTAATGAAATCCCAATATTATCCTCCCCCTCCCAAACAGCCGGAAATGATGGACCTATTATCAAAATGAGTTGAGGTTTTCCCTCTGTCCGGTCATTCTTTTTTTTTCTAACCCCGCCCCTTTCTCTCAGGAGCAGTATGTGTTCATCCATGATGCCATCCTGGAGGCGTGTCTGTGTGGAGAGACAGCCATACCGGTGAATGAGTTTGCTTTGACCTATAAAGAGATGCTGAGGGTGGACTCGCAGAGCAACACCTCCCAGCTCAGAGAAGAGTTCCAGGTATGATGAGGAGAACGTCGGTGCAAACGTCGTTTTAGTAAGCAGAAATCGAACTGGTTAACGTCCAGAACGTGCTTTGTTTTCCCCGGTGTCTTGATGAGGTCACGAAAAAAGGATGTCTTGACATATTATATTAAAGTCGTTGGAGTTGTTTAATCTAAGAGTGAAACTCATTTAACAGGATTATGATGTTAGCATCTCTTAGGTACCAATGGTTCATGTTTTATCCACTGGCTCTCACCGAATCACCAGTCATGACACAGAACAGGCCGGGTGTTTTGTAAAAGCACTTTGGGACAACTGCTGATGTAAAAAGGGCTTTATTCATGAATTGGATTGATTGAGAACAGAACGCTGTCAATCAGAGACGTCGTATTCCACATTATAGTACTTCCTATTGTTACATGAGATGGTCTTAGGTCATCTAATATGGCTCTTCCTCTTTTTTAAGGAAATCATTAGTGACCTTTACCATGCATAATTACAGCTACATGTCGCTTTCATTCCAGCTGTTAAATACATTCATGATGCTTATTTTAGTTCAGTGAAATAGGAAAAATCCTCACTGAAGTCTGACAATTAGGTTATGTCCCAGAAAGCAGCCTTTTTCCTCTGTAGTGCACTACCTTGAACCCGAGTACCTATAATCCTGGTCAAAAGTAAAGCACTAGATAGGGAACAGGATGCCATTTGGGACTCAGTTTCAGATCATAATTAAAAGACATATCTCCAAGATCTAATCTGGATGAATTGTAAATTAGTGATAATTAGAATGCACCATTCACCCCTGTCAAACCCAGTAGGGAGTTATAACTCCAAACAATACACAGTTAAATAATCAGTTTAATTTCCATTCCAATTTCATTTCATAAAGCCTCATAATGTGCTTATTCATAATGCATGTGGTTTGTGATTAAATGTGTTTTTATCCATTAAGCCCTTTCATACAGTATTTCTTGACTGATGCTAAATGCATTTTAAAGTTTCAGCCTTGTGAGGATTAGACAGTGAAATATTCTCGGTTGTCAAAAATTGACAGTTAGACAGCTTGAGCTGAGTACATTTTCATTGCCCTTGTCCTCTTTTTCTTTCATCTTTCTCCTTTTCTCTCTCTCTTTCTATCTCTCTTTTGCTTTCCGTCTCTCTCTCTCTCTCTCTCTCTATCAAACACCCACTCACGTCCCCTCCTCCCTCGCCCCTCTGTCGCCCACCTCCAGACGTTGAACTCTGTGACCCCTCACCTGGACGTGGAAGAGTGCAGCGTGTCCCTGTTGCCTAGGAACCGCGAGAGGAACCGAAGCATGGACGTTCTACCTCCCGACCGTGCCCTCGCCTTCCTGGTCGCCGCCGAGGGCGTCTCCGAAGGCAACAACTACATCAATGCCGCGTTGACCGACAGCTTCCACCGCTCCACCGCCTTCGTGGTCACACCCCACCCGTTGCCAGGAACCACGGCAGACTTCTGGAGGCTGGTCTATGATTACGGGTGTACCTCCGTGGTGATGCTCAACCAGATCAACCAGTCCAACTCTGCCTGGGTGAGAAGAGGGGAGGTGAGGGGGAGAGGACATGGGTGGAGGGAGTCGGTTGAGTTAGATGCTGACCAACCGGCTGTGCCGTCGTTTGGCGTTTGTGTGGATTCGTTAGCAAGGTGATTCATTTTTAGCGTGTCAAGTTGTCCACACCTTATCGTGCTGTTATCAGCCGCGTGTGGCTGAGTCTGTCCCATCCTTATCGTTCAGCTGTCACGGGTGCTCAGCCGCCCAGCGTTTACTCCGTGGCTCTCATACAGGACTGGCGTCTTGCTCTGACTCACTCCTTGTCTTATGCCCTGTCACTCTTTGTCCTTGTTCTCTCCCTGCGTCTCTTTCTCATTGTCATCCTGTGCTACTCCATCTCTTTCTCGTTGCCTTCCTTCTTTCCAATTTCTTTCTCCTTAGCTTCATCTGTTTCTCTCTCTTTCTCCTTGTTTCTCTTTCTCTTTCTCTTATTATTCTCTTATTATTCTCAAATTTCTCCTCCTCCTCGACTTAGTCCTCTCTTACGTCTCTATTGTTTTCTCTCTTCGTTCTTTACTCACTCCTTCTCTCTCCATCTCAATTATCCTCTCTCTTACTCCTCTCTGATTCTCTCCCTTTCTTCTTGACTCTCCTGTCCGACTGGTCACTTGTTCTCCATTTCTGTATTGTATCCTACTTCAGAGTTTCTCAAACGTCTCTGTGCCAAGGACTGGCAAAGCACGACCTTCCTCTGGGGATTGCTTGCTCAAAGAATATACTGACCATTGCTTCTTTTATTACAATATCTCTATGATTTCTACTGCCGTAGCACGATGAATTGTTTTAACATAGTCATAACATGGTCCATCAAGCAATTCAATTTTCTATTTTAAGACACATTGGAGATATTCTTGACTGTCTTCCTCTGTCCGACTGGTCTCTTGTTCTCCATTTCTGTATTGTATCCTACTTCAGAGTTTCTCAAACGTCTCTGTGCCAAGGACTGGCAAAGCATGACCTTCCTCTGGGGATTGCTTGCTCAAAGAAAATACTGACCATTGCTTCTTTTATTACAATATCTCTGATTTCTACTGCCGTAGCACGATGAATTGTTTTAACATAGTCATAACATGGTCCATCAAGCAATTCAATTTTCTATTTTAAGACACATTGGAGATATTGGAAAAACTGATGAAAAAGTGTATTTGGTGGTGAGCTGTAGTCCAGCGGTAATACTCTGGATGTATACAACTGCCTGCCAGAGACCACAGTTCTGTGGTCTCCACCTTTCACCTCTTTGTCAATAAACTGCAGAAGACTACAAATAAGTAAGGAGAGTGACTGGCCACTCTCTTAAAAAAACAAGGTGTATTTGGACTTTAAGCTACTCCCATAATATTAATAAACACAACTAAATAACATGCACAGGCATTTAAAAGTAGGTCAACCAAATTATAATCTGAATGATTTACATTTATGGTTTGTAATGACTGAAATGCATAATTACGGTATTGGGTAAGTCATTGAAAATATCCAGGCAAGATCATGAAGTACTAACTGTGTGGAGAAAATAAGTCATTCATCGCCATTTGCGACATTTCCTTTTACTTTTAACGCGTTTTACACACATTAGAATTTGTTAGAAGTGAAGTTGGATGCATTCTGCATGTGCAAACAGCAAAAGAGCAAACGTTGTTGGGGGGCACTTTTCTAATTCTGGTTTTATGAAGGAAGCGTCAATGTGTCATTTTCGTGCAGTGTACGCCACGGACAGGCAGACATTTCTCTACAGTCTGTGGACCTGGGTTTGAGAAACGCTGAAATAACGCTTTTTACCTTTTCTTGGTCTGTATCTACCTTTCTCCCCGTCTCCCCATCCCACTCTTCCGAACACCCTCTCCCTTTTTCTTTTTCTCCACTCCACCCCCTGCCTTTCTTTCTCGTATTAGCATTTAACTCCAGTTGCCCATGCTACCTGTCTATATAAATATTTATTCCTCGCTCTGTCACCTCGTTAATACCCTTCTGTCAACGTAAAAAGACATTATCTCTACCTCTTTCTTCCCCTGAGCCTCCGGCCTCTCTCTCCCTCCCCTACCTCCCCCTTTTGTCCCTCTTCCTGTCACAGCTAACACTGTTAGCATGTTAACACCACATTCCCCAATGTCTCCTTCCCATCCTGCATCTATCCCTCTATCTCTCCCTCCTCCCCTCTTTGACCCCCTGGCTGTTGCGGCTAACACCATTAGCATGTTAACACTACACTCCCCAGTGTCTCCATCGCTCCCTTCGGCTGACGAGAGTTTTTGCAGCAGCTACAACTGAGTTTGGACTACAAACCTGGGCCAACTCTGTATCCCTTCCAGGCCATACTGAAATTCGGACCTAAATAGGTTTCTGAATGAGAGAAAAAAAATGGTCATGAAAAACCAAGGAGTGTGTGTGGCGTTATGAGATGAGTGGTGTATTCTGGTCACGTCACTGACCGTGCTGCTGCGTGGGGGGTAATAATTGTGATTCTTACTAAACGTCTGTCCATACTCTTGTGCCTCTTAAGGGACGGCAGTCATTATGCTCCATGACAGAATTGCCTTCCACCTCCAGAGTCTGCTAATCACCTGCTTTCTACCTTCCTCCCCTATTTCTTCATCCTGATTTGTGTCTCGTTCTCTCTCTCTGTCTCTCCTCTCTCTCACTCTCCTGCTTTTAGCCATGTCTACAGTACTGGCCAGAGCCTGGCCTGCAGCAGTTTGGACCCATGACCGTGGAGCTCCTGTCCGTGACAGCTGACGATGACATCATTATTCGTCTGTTCCGGGTTCAGAACATCATGCGGGTAGGTTGCAGTAGATCAATGCTGTGCCTGTCAAAATCCCTTTTTTTTGCGGCTGGTTAATCTAGCTTTTAGACAGATTGGTGTCGCATTGTCCCTGTCAGATAACAATGTAAAAGAAATACTAAAGCAATTACATTAAGGTTATTTTAGTCAGCTTTATCCCCTCCCACAGAAAGACTGTTTATGTCTTAAAAAAAATATATATATATACATATACAGTACCAGTCAAAGGTTTGGACACAATTACCCATTCACTTGAGTAATTAAGTATAGTATATATATATGAGTAATATATCTATATATAAATATATGAAACCTATTGTTCCATCTGCATTCAATTGTATTTAGTGGAGGGCCTAATTACATCATTTATCTTTTCATAGTCTATCCACTGAACTTGAAGACACAGGCGTTAGTCAGTGTACACTACAATTATCATAAAATGCCTTTATGATGACATTTGTACATTTGTCAGCCTTTTCAAGTCTGTTAAATCCTGGTAGCTAAGTCTCTTTGTTTCAGGGGGTGTGTGTACGTGTGTGTGACACAGTCTCTAGCCTTTTTTCCTCTAGCAGCCTCTAGCAAAACAGCTCTTGTCAGCTAGCCTCCATGCCTAGGTCTCCCACCTCCTCTGTCCTCCTCACCCCCCTGTCAACGAACCTCCCACCTCTCTCTCCCTCCTTGCCCTCCTGTCAGGTAGAGTCCCCTGCCCCATCTTGGCCTCCCCCTAGCGCCTAGCCTGCCTCACCCTTCTGTCAGCCACGCTGTCACCCCCATCAAAGCCCTGTCCCTCTCAGTGTCACCCCCAGTCTCCCCTCGGTTAGGGGGAGGAGGGGGGGGGGTGACTACTGTCAGAAACTATCCCCGCCGCCTCTTCACAGGACTCTATTGATCAGACTCAGAGCTGCCCAGCAACAGGAACAGGGAGGGAGGATGATGCTCACATTCCCAGCAAGGTATTGACAGTAGAAAACCCCACAGCCAGACACAGAGATAGGGAAGAGCTTTGGCGGGTTTCTTATGATTTAGAGGAGGACAGTTTTTGGATACTTGGTGACCCCACGATTCAACCAACAACAGCAATTTTCCAACTGTGAACCTTTAAGAATTTGTACTCCTCTGGAATCATCCTACCCATTGTATGTACCTCGGGCCTCTTCCAGGCTCCAGTTGATATGAACTAAGTCGTTACCCTAATATTGGAGATGGGTATTTCGAGTGTAGCAATTTTTTTGCCTAATTTATTAAGGTCAACGACCTTTTGTCTCATTTCACTGACACCCCCATGTTGATGGATGACAGTTTGGCATGTCCCCAAACATTTATACCTAAATAAAAAAACACGCTTACACTCAATGATTACTTGTGCTCTTGGAAAAGGAAGGTGTTAAAAGTGTTTCACGATGTGTGATCCTGTCAAATGGTTACGTCTCACCTGTGGGCTCCCATTTATAATTAATCCTTTCTCTCCATTTCACCCCCCCATCTCTCCCTCCCTCTCCCCACCTTCTTCATCTGTCCCCCATCCCCCCCGTCCCCCAGCTCCAGGAGGGCCAGCTGGTAGTTCGTCACTTCCAGTTCCTGCGCTGGTCTCCGTACCGTGATGTGCCAGACTCTAAGAAGGCCTTCCTCAGCCTCCTGGCCCAAGTCCACAACTGGCAGAGGGAGTGTGGAGAGGGACGCACTGTTGTCCACTGTCTGTGAGTACCGCGCTGTCCACCATTTCCCAACGTTCACCTCGTCAATCATTGCCCTCCCTCAGTAGAAGAGCTCTGCTTCCAGACAGGATACAAAGAAGACACATCTCAAATAACGCCACCAGTAATGGCGGTGATCTTCACAAACACTGAGATCATTGGCTAAAAAAAGGTTTACTGCTGTGAGTCAAGTCGTATTCAACGTTGCACCACAGGGGTTCTAAAAATACAGAATCACGCTTCACGCTAAATCAGGCGTTGGCTGATTGACCCCCTGCAATCACATTACAGAAATAAAATGGCAACTGTCATCTGGCACATTCAGGTGAGATCACACCTAGCTACAGTAGACCAGATTTATTTTCCCCATGCCCCGTTTTACAGTTTATCAACCATGAAAGCCAGGTTTTGTACCAAAAGGGTGGGATGTAATCTAAAAGTCCCTGGTTCACTCCTCCTATTTACCAGAACACTTTTTATAATAGCTATAAAAGAGATACGCTTAAGGCTCTAGTTCCCCTGCCTCTCCCACACTTCAGCTACACTACATATTACTATTCGGCCTGGATTGGTCTCTGGGGCTGATAGGCTTTTCTTTGTCCCAAATGGCATCCTATTCCCTGTACAGTGTACTCTTTTTGACCGCGGGCCTATGGGTTCTATAGGCCCCGTTCAAAAGAAGTGCACTACATAGGGAATGGTGTTCCATTTGAGACGCAACCCTAGTGTTAGATCTACTTTCCCCATTTCTGGATTTAATGAGGAGCATTCCTCAGATGCTAGTCTGCTAGTCTTCAAAGTTCACCGCGTGGCCCTTTTTCTGACAATCTTCTTGATCTGAGTCTCAACCTTTACAGCTCTCCCCCTAAAAGCTTCAGCCTCTGTCTCCTGCCCCGCATCCAAAAGACGTGACTCACATTGATGTTTGTGTTTCCATCTCTCTGTGTGCATCCGCCTTCATCTGTTTCTGTGTCAAATGCCCTGCTTGTGTATTCTGACATTTTTTGCTTCACATGCAACTTCCTCAATTGCCGGAATGTGTCTCCTGTTGACACGCAGAGCACGAAGGCATTAATTCAGGTTTCTGTCTTTCCCACCTGTGTGGTAACAGTAACGGCGGCGGAAGGAGCGGCACATTCTGTGCTTGTACCATGTTACTGGAGATGATCCGTCATCACAGCGTGGTGGATGTGTTCTACGCCGCCAAGACGCTACGCAACTCCAAACCCAACATGGTGGAGACCATGGTAAGTAATGATAGTGTCTTAACCGGGAGAAAAAAACCATGAGAACCCTCTTGCAGTCAGTTTAGTTCGATATTTAAATCTACTCACTGTGTGTTTATTTTATTTGTTCAAAAAATAGTCCAGATTCAAGATGTTTGGGCACACGGGACTGATTGGCTGATAGATGGTCTAGTGCTGGGTTTTATCATTTGCTTCAGCTTGAGCCACATATTGTTGAACGAGAAGATAATCAATAAACATACCCCATAATAAGTTTAAAAAAAAAAAGATTAATACAACCGTATTCTTCAAAACAGGTAGCTGAATATAGGTCTGAAGATAGCCTTGTATTCCAAATGTCCACATGGAGACATGTTGACACCTGTGTTATGTCGTTGACAGGAGCAGTACCGGTTCTGCTATGACCTGGCCTTGGAGTATCTCGAAGCCTTGGACTGCCTGAATGAGATAGAAGTGAGATAGCACAGATCCCGCATCTGCTCCGGCCCAGCGGAGATGACATGGAGTCTTGGGCCTAGCCTGGATCGCCTGGGCCTCACAGCCTGGATCGCCTGGGCCTCCCAGCCTGGATCGCCTGGGCCTCCCAGCCTGGATCGCCTGGGCCTCCCACCCTGGATCGCCTGGGCCTCCCAGCCTGGTCCACGCTTGAGTTTACAACCTGAGTCTGGCCTGACACCGCTCTGTTTCTCTCTCTACACGTCTCGAACTAGCACAGATGTTTCAGACCCGCTTAACCACTCCCGTCCTTGGTGTCATCCCAGTTCTACAGCCTGGGTCTAGCCTAGTTCCCCAGTACGCTCCGCTCCACTTCCCTCTCTTCTCTTCCTCCAGGTCTGGGTGATTCAGTGTATCTGCTGCCATTACAGACCTGGACTCTACTTTGAGAAAGAGAGGGAGACAGAGAGAGTTGTTGGGACATGCTACCTGTTCTGTACTGTTCTCTTTCCTTTTCCTCTTTTCCCATTTGTAAGTTTCTCCGTTCTGTGCAACATACTATCTGCCAAACCCAAGGAACAGTACAAGGAAATTTGGTCACTTGAGCCCTGGTGGTGCACGCAAAGGTCTCTGCAACTCCCTGCCTTATTTTACTATGTCAAAGACAACAACAAACACATAAAGAGAGCTGAAGTTCAACAAGACAATGGCATTGCAAATCAACTGCAGCAGATAAAATATGTCAACTATCGGGTGATCTTGTGTGTTTGTTTTGTAATACGCTGTAATTGGTGCAATGATCTACTGTTGGTGAACATCCCATGTTGTTCCTGTACATTAGTGTTTTCTCTGAGGAGACCGGAATTACCTTGAATGGCTATTTTTTCCCATTGGGAGAATATACGTTTACGAAAAGAATGACTCTGAATTAAGGTTGGGTGCATCAAACCCATGGACATACTGTACAGAAAGAACCCATCTCGGATTGAACATTTCCTTTGTATTATTGTTTATTATTTATTGTTTGTGTAAATAGATTTTCCAGATGTTTCTAAATGTTTGTCGTCTTAACTCTGTGCCAATCCATTCTCTTTGTGTCTGAGAACATCACGGTCTCATTAGAATATGTCAAAAATAGTGACATTTAACCATTGTAGTTATACACCCAGTTTGACATATAACTTTTATGTCTCTTTGGGTGACATATTACATTATATTTGTAAAAAGATACAGTATGTCTTCTATAAATGGGGACCACTTGAGCACCTGCATGCCAGTAACTCGTTAGTGTTTCCATTGCAGTTTGTGACCCGGTCTGCTTTAAGGGACTGTCCCGTCTGCTACCAGAAACTGGGGTTGCAAAATTCCCATAGCTTTCCCGAAATTCCCATGTTTTCCTGAAATCTTGATTTGTGGATGTCGTAATCAAGAAATGAGTAAGCAAGGAGAGAGTCCTCCCACTGGAGAACCCTATGACAATGTGGGGAGAACCCTATGACAAAAACCTATCAAGTTAGGGGAAGTTTTGCAACCCCACACAATCCTTAAACAGAAAGAACAATGTAAAAACAAAAAAAAAGAAGACAAGAAAAGATGCTGTCTCTTTGTGGGAACAAAGGTGATCAGTTTGCAAAAGAAGTTGCTTTTTAAATTTGTATTTATTAAATCAATGTGTTTTTTTTCTAAACAGTGTATAAATGAAAATAAATAAAATATTAAGATGTTGCTAATTATCGCATTCACATTTCGGTCTTTTAGCTGAGGGTCCAATCCAACAAGGCTTGTAAGAGAAATTAGGGTTAAGTGCCAACAGATTTGTTCACCTTTTTGGCTCTGGATTTGATCCATTGATCAATTATTCCCTCGGCACACGACTAGGCTATCAATATTATGTGATTAATGAATGTTCTAGGTTTTAAAAAAATTTCACAAGCAATCCCAGACTCAGACACCAAATGACTCAAAATAACAAATTATACAAATGATAGCTGTATTTATATTAAGTACATCAATATCTGTTTACACAGGGAAACACTGGCTTTGTAGACACAGTACTGGCTGATTATATTATCTGACCGATGGGATGATGCTTAGCGGCTGTTTCCTTCAATTACACATCACACAGCCATGCATAATGTCTTTACCCAATGGCCGTCATCAAGGTGAGAAAGCTTATTGCCCCTGGCTCGCTCGTCGGTGCGTACTTTCACTGCGATGAAGACATTATTTGCCTTTCTGTTGGAAAACAAAGTCTCGCGTTGGTGGTCAAAAAGCTTGTGGTTGCCACTGGATTTAGCTCTAGTGAGGTCTCGTCCCAATTACGAGAGATAAGGCCGTTGTTGTCTCGGTCTTGCGTTGGGTCATGAGCCGTTAAAGGTGTCAGGAATGTTTTGTCCACATTGCTTTCGAAAGGTTGGCAAGTCAGTCAAGTGCATAATATGAAGAGGGCACTTGCCCAAAAGAGCTGATCGTATTTTTTAAGGTGTGCACCAATTACTTCTTGAGGGGAGACAGATGGTGGGACAGTTTTGGTAACTGGATGTGCTGGAAAAAGATGGCACTTCCTCTCTGCCAAACTCTCCTGGCTTATTCAAAATCACTCAGAACAGTTTAATGAAAAAAACACTTTCCTATATACGTCTTCATTCTGGTCAATACATCCCACTTAAATAGTCTTATCGACCCTACATCGAACGATGGGAGGGAAAACATCCGGTTGATGAAAAAAAAGATTTCTGTCAGCATCCGTCCACAAATGTTGTTCAGCATGGCAGCCTTATAGCCCCACCATAAATGGTGGGCCCGGCCTTGTCATAACTCAGCCATGAAATTCTAAAACCGAAAGCATGGACATAATAAGCAATTTTCAGGGACCTGTTTTGGTTTAACTTTGCTACTTTCACAACCATTGGCCAAAAATCCCAGAACACATCTTTAAGTAGACCAAGATTAACAACCATTGTTCCATCTTACAGAATTCTATCTTGAATAGAAAGTCCCAAAACTAGTTTACTTTTTAACTTAGTTTAGGATAACTTAGTTTAGGGTGTCATGTACAAATTTAACAAGGACTCAATCTGAGGGGCCTGAAGTTCACGGCTTATCGATGACCGACCTGGCATTTTGATTAAGCTTTCTTATTGTATGCAGTGTTTCGTTAAGGCGAGTTGCATGTTTGTGAACCACTCCCATAGTATTCTGAAGTTAGTATTCTGTTTCAAACAACCACCTGGTCCATTCACTTGTGCTGCAGAGTTGGGCAGTTAATTGCCTGGTTGTTCCAGGAGCTCCCGCTTTTTAGGGGAATGTGTTTACGGTACATATTTTCTGCATTCACAAAGGTGTATGCCCTTTGAGTCTGTGCCCTGCAGTTAGTAGTCCTTGACTACTATGTAGCAACGAGGAGGACACAAGTATTCTTTGCTCCTATAGATAATGGAGCATGAAAGTTCTGGTCTGATTTGTCAAGAAGTGCACTGTAATTATATATTTCAGAGGGGGAGACAGACAGAGAAAGAGAGAATGAGGGAAGGGCCAGTTGTGGTGATCTGTGTTGCTGGGCATAGCGAGTCCTCCCCGTCCAATGCTTTTTCCTAAAACTCTACTCTCCTGGCTTATAAAATTCAATCCAAAAGTCAATAACGAAACACACATTCCTGACTATACATGGATCTTAATAGTCTTATCAACTCAATGTCTTTTTGGGAGAGAAAAAGGTTTTGTCGTGGTTCAACAAACAAACAGATTTCTGTCCACAGATGATGTTCAGCGCAGCAACCTTTTGACCCAGCCTTTTTGCCAGCTGGCTCTAGTGCAATCTCCCTCCTAGCCGGCTGCTGCATTCACCTGGAACATCATCAGCCGAAGTTCCACTTATTTGTCCGTTTCCATTCTTTTTATTCACACCCACATTTTATGAAACATTGCTAAATGTTGGGAAAAGTCTAAATAGTCAAAGACACTGGTTTCCCCTATTAATCTGTGGCAAAGTTTTCCCTAAATGCTCATGACGAAACCAGCTGCAGAATCAGCCGTTGCCTAGCCAGGTGGCTATAATCTGTATAAAAACAAGCAGCCGCAACTGCTATTTGCTGGCTAAAGAAACACACTAGTTATCAACCATCAGTACCCTATTTGTGCATAATTTCTCCCCTACAAACGGAAATTACCGGAACATTCCTCTCCTCCCCCTCTGTGAATGTTTTAACTGCCTGCGTCATTCTTTGTAGGTGAAAACTGAATGTGAATGTTTGGTTTTGGAAAGAAATAACTGAAAATAACTTCCTCTCTTGTTAAGGGGGCCTTTAAAAGGCACAATTCCTATAATCTGTGATCAGATTGAATTCTCGTCTCAGTTTGTTTTCATGGGATTTTAGTTCCACACTTTCAAGCACTTAACTCAAATGGCCTTAACTATCACCCTTTGCAGAAAGCATCTTATTAGTCTTTATAACAGTAAATGTGATGACTGCTAAGATGCGCTTATACACACACATACCTACACACCATTAACAATAACCACATTCTTCTTTGCTGACCTGCAGTTTAATGTGCGCTTATCATTTAATGAAGTGTAGTGTTATCATGTAACCAGACTGAATGACTGGTTCTGTTATAGAGCCCTAATTGAAGGGGCCTGATGGATTTATTGATCTAGTCTACACACCATCCCATATCGGAGAAACAGAGAAAGGGAGGTAATAGGGAGAGCTCACCTCACCAACTCATTATTTTCTTGAGGGCCTGATAAAACTTGACCTTTGAACCTTTTACCCCTCCTGCTGTTCTTCAGTCTCTGCCTTCCGTGCCCTTTTTCCTTGTTTCCTTCCTCCCTGGAAATGGAAATGCATAGACTGCAGAACCATTGATAGCACATGAACAGTTCTCAAAGGGTTATGTCTCAGTCAAAGATAGAAGCTGGTCCATGTTTGTTGGAACAGAGCCTACTTAGAGGAAACAGAGATGTCTTCTGGGACTATGCAGTTTGCTGGTGTTGGACTAGATCCCAGTTGAATATCGGTAAGAGGAGTTAGTTATGCTATCTTTGACGAAACATTAGGTCAAATGATTGGAGATCCCAGAGATCTTGGCTTGATAATCACTAGGATTTGTTAGTGTGTGTATATTATTTTGTACCAGCACTCCACATGGTAGTGTTCCTGTGTGGTTACTGTTGTTGGATGCCTGTAGTATAAATGAGTGTGAAACTGAATTATGGTTACATAACATCATTGTGTTGAGAGAAACAGGTTATGCACAGACAACCTCTCTTCGCTCTGCATCTGTTGGTGTCTGATTACAAACACCTTGAGATGGTTCATCCATTGTGTTGTTTTCACAGGCATCATTCCCCATTTCAGGCATATCTGAATGCTTAGACCGTGTCCATCATTGTGGCTGCATTGTGGCTGCTCTGTGTTTTCCAACTCAATTGGCTGTTTCTGCATTGCTGGAATGAATAGGAGCTGCTCAGGTGAACATGAGGTTGTGGAAAGAGGATCTCCAGAGAGGTAGGACAGTTGGGACACTCACCCAGATGTCTTCAAGTGACTGTTGTGTCTGTTTAGTTATTCTGTTTGGTCATTTCTAACAACACTCCTGAAGAGCCAAAACACTTCTGTTTTTCATGTTTACCCGCTAGTCAAATGCAGTCACCTGATGTCCAAGGTCAGAATCAGTCGCTGCTTAGGTAGCGATGAGTACCAGAAGTGCTCTGGCCCTCCAGAAGTGGATCTGAAGCCCTGATTTATGTCGTCTTTTCACTATCACATCTGTTTGATCCTATTAGGCCAAACACCTGTGCTGATTTGTGTCTATCTTTTCTTGCTGGCAGGAGCTGGGCTGGTTGTTGTGGTCAGTTTTAGACTGAGAGCCATTACTGAGAGCCAATCCTAAACAATACCGGACCTAAATGAAGCGTCCAACCTGTTAGACTGTTGGAGACAGATGGAGAAGGATGCCTGCCACAATGCGGCTCCCTCTCTCCCTGGCACACACACACACCAACCGGGGGCCGTGTCGTCAGAGTGGCCCCTTATCGCCCCCACACAGGTCTCTGTTGTAGTTTGACTTCTCAAATGTCATGGAATGGTTTGGGGCTTCCGGAGCTTTCCAGACAGCGAGGGTTTTAGTGATGACAGTGCGGCGTATGTGTGTGTGTGTGTGTGTGTGTGTGTGCGCGTCTGGCCAGGTTTTTCCTTATGAGTGTTTTTTCGCAGCTGGTCCCGGCCTGGCACACCAGCGGAGTGGTTTATGTGTGTCTGTATCTGCCTGTGTGTGTGGCGGCATCTTGGAAAAGCCTCAAGACAGTGACGGCAATGACATGCAATGCCTACTGTTGATGCTATGCCTCAACTGCAAATAGAGTGCTTATCTTCTCCCCCACTGGCGCTGTCTGAAGGCCTGTCCTTTTATAAGGATCCCGTCATGCAGTGGAGCGGATAGACACATGAATCAATTAATACTCTCCTCGTTGTGACACTAAAAGCCCACAGGTATGGACCACGGTGAAACCTGGCTAAAGCCTGATGAATTGACTGCCCTAAATGAGGACTCTTCTCCGTTTACACTATTGACCGTATCGCAAATATTGCTTATATTTACAACACCAAATAAAAATGTACACTCAAACGTGTGGGTTTTTAAGTTTTAAGGTTCTGTTCACAAAATCTATTCAACCTAATCAATAATTTTAACTATTTACATGCTGTCTAGGCCATACCAGCGTTCCTCAATGAGTTCTCAGAATTCTTGTCAGATCTTGTAGACACAGCAGGTAATACTATCATTTTTTTGGACTTTCACTTGGAGAAGTCCATTGCCATGTTCAAATTGCCTTTGGAATCATAAATGACTCAATGGTTTTTGCCTAACATGTTTCAGGACTTACGCATTGCCACAA
The DNA here is from genome assembly GCA_016801175.1 of Esox masquinongy. Lineage (NCBI taxonomy): Eukaryota > Metazoa > Chordata > Actinopteri > Esociformes > Esocidae > Esox > Esox masquinongy. The sequence goes on from JACXGI010000939.1 coordinate 35,236, forward strand.
TCACACCTTGGATTTAGTGATAAAAAAATAAATAAATATTGAAGGTCAACTTTTTCCTCATAAGCCTGGAATATCGGACTTCCATGTTGTGTTTAACGTCACAACTACTAACTCACTTGTACTACAACCAATGAATTTTAAAAGACGTAATGTAAATTCGGGCAACCAAAATATTTTTGGATGCTCTATGAGACTTCTTTCACCTACACAAAGATGTCAGAATAAATTAATCTGTTAACAATCCAACCAGGATCTAGATTTAACCTTGTGTAGTACCTTAGATACAGTTGCACCACTATAAATGAAACAAATACACAACAAGAAATTAGCTCAGGAAATACCAGAGCTCTAAGGCAAACCTCCCAAAATGTAAATGGCGCTCCACCAAGTTGGAAGACCGTACAGTGCACTAACCAATAGCGCATTAACTTCTTTAATGAAAAGATCAGGATTATTAGAAAACAAATAACAGACTCCTCCCTAAACAAGCAATTTTCCAAAACTCAGTTTTCTGAGATTGGGCAAAACTGCCAGGACCTTGGATCAAAGGGGACACTTGAACATTTTAATCCTATATTACTTGACACATTCTCTGAAATAGTAATGAGATCTAAACCTGTCAATTGGGGTCTATTACAACTAAACTAGTTACTTCCTGTGGTTGGCCCATCTACAAAATCACTTTGTGGGCTAATATCGAACCTTCCGTTTGTCTTAACAAATGTAGAAAAACGCTGTTTTCCAGCAACTTACTGCCTTCCTGAAGACTAATATTGCTCACAAAATGCTCCAGTCTGATATTACATCCCATCATAGTTCAGAGACTGCACTTCGGAAGGAAGTACATTACCTTTTGATGGTGTCAGATCAAGGCTCTGCATCTGTCTTTGTGCTTCTAGACCTTAGCACTGTCTTCAACAACATTGATCACTCCCTTCTTTTGTAGAGACTGAAATCCCATATTGGTCTATGTGAACATTTTTGCCTGGTTTAGACTCTATTGTCTGCTCTGTCCCCTGACAATTCCAAGGTACATTTTGCTGTTCTTCAAAGCTTAGGGCCACTTTTATTTTCACCATATATGCTGCCTTTTTGATGATGTCATTTAGAAACACAATGTCACTGCAGTACTTTGAAATTAACAATGGTGATGCCCCAAAATTGGATGTTTCAGGCATAAGGATGAGGGTGAAATTCTCATCTTAGGGCCAAAGAAACAAATACATTTAATGTCAGATCTCACAGTGAACCTTGACAGTTGTACAGTCTTCTTCAAAAAAACAGGGGTACCTCAAAGTAACTCTTGACCCTGATCTCTTTTTTGATGAACATATAAAAAATATTTCAACTTTTTTCCCGTCTTCAGAGCATTGGAAAAAAAATGGAAATTTCATGCCAAAACATTGTGCATAAAAGCTAATCCTCACTGTTGTTACTTCTTGGTTAGGCTATTGCAATGCTGTACTCTATGGATAGCATGACTAAATAAACTGCAATTAGTGCTAAATACGGTTGCTAGAATATTAACTAGAACCAGAAAATGTGATCACAATATTCTGGTTCTAGACTCTCCACACTGGCTTCCTGTTAAGGCTAGGGCTGATTTCAAGATTTTACAGTTAAGCTACAAAGCATTACATGGACTTGCTCCTACTTATCTCTCTGAATTGGTCCAGCCATACATATCTATACGTACCCCACAGTCACACGATGCAGGACTCCTTGCTGTACCTAGAATTTCCAAATGAACAGCTGGAGGCATGGCTTTCTCCAATATCACTCCATTATTGTGGACTGATCTGCTGATTAATGCGAGCGATGCAGACTCATTCTCAACCTTTAAGTCTTTTCTAAAGACTCATCTCTTCAGGAATGTCTATGATTAAGTGTTGTCTGGCCCAGGGGTGTGAAGGTGAACGTCAAGGCGCCGGATTGATAAACCATCCTTGCTATCTTTGCCTGGAAGGCCTCCCTGTTTAGAATACTCTCTCCAGTGCTACTAAGTAGGCTGCAGTTGGTTCATGTCACTTTGGCGGTCTGGTGCTCGGCAAAGTGGGTGGAGCTATTTCCCGCCTGTTTGGCACTGTCCCGGGTTATCTTCGGCTGGGGCCGCAGTGTCTCTGGACCCTCTCTGTCTCAGTCCCTAGTTTTTAGTTTACATGCCTGGTATACTTTCGGATCTAAGGAATGCTCCCTGTAATTTCTCCGGTGTCCTGTTAAATCTTAAGAGGACCTTAGTCCTTGGACCACGCCTTAGGACTACCTGGCCTGGCAGCTCTTGGCTGTCCCTGTTCGCAAGTCCACAAGTTTTGTTGCAGATCTAGCTCGTGCCTGATGATTCCTGCTGTCACTCCCCACAGACCACCTGAACATCCCTGTCCTTGTAGAACCGGTTGTGCAGATGATCTGGATTCTGCCTACAGACTCTGGACATAACCCACCTGTATTTCTCTGGTCTTCTGAACATGCAAAAATACTGATGTGGCCCATCAATGCTCTTTACCGAGCACAGCTAGTAGAGTACCGGCTACCCCTCAGAGTAGGACTCCTCACTATGGGTTTTTTCTTAGGCACTGTGCATCAATTTCTTGTTGTTGCTTGGCATGCAGAGATCTGTGTCAGTTCAGGGTTGTGGGAGGGAAGTGGATGAGAGTGGTTGCAGTGTGTCTGTGTGTGGCATTGTGTGCCTGTGTAGCATGTGTTCTCCGGTCTGATGACAGATACAGTTTTTGGATTACATCATTGTCTTCTAGCAAGCAAGCAAGTTTATTTATATAGCAAAATTCATACATCGAAGCAATTCAATGTGCTTTACAAAGAAAAATAAAATTAAAAAAATATATAAAAATACAATAACATAAAAACAAATACTCAAATTAAAACATCAAAACAAATAAAAACAGCATAATAATAAAAATACAATAAGAAAACATATAAAGATTTAAAAAAAGATTAAAAATGGGATAAAAACAAAGCAAGCTATGAGGCTAAACAGTGTGGTAAGTTTAAGTGCTCAGTCGTAGGCACGTGAAAAGAGTAGTGTTTTTAACCTGGATTTAAAAATGGATACGTTTGGGGCACGTCTAAGATCTTCTGGTAGTTTTTTCCAGTTGTGTACAGCATATGTGCTAAACGCAGCTTCTCCATGTTTAGTTTGGGCTCTGGGCTCTACTAGCTGACCTGTGTTCATGGATCTAAGAGCCCTGCTCGGTTTATATTCTTCAAACATATCAGAAATGTATTCGGATCCTAAACCATTCAGAGATTTATAAACTAAAAGTGCCACTTTGAAATCTATTCTGTAACTGACTGGAAGCCAATGTAAAGATTTAAGAACAGGAGTGATGTGCTCTGTTCTCTTGGTCCTGGTTAACATTCTAGCAGCCACATTCTGAATGAGCTGCAGCTGTTTTACAGTCTTTTTGGGGAGTCCAGTTAAGAGGCCATTACAGTAGTCAACCCTACTAGAGATAAAAGCATGGATGGTATTTTTGGGACACCAAGCCTTTGATTCTGGCTATATTTTTTAGATGATAGAATGCTGTTTTGGTGACCGCTTTGATATGACTGTTAAATGTGAGGTCTGAGTCTATTAGAACACCAAGATTACGCACTTGATCCCTGGTTTTAAGGGCCCGAGAGTCTAGCTCTTTACTAATACTTGTTCTTTTTATTGTTTCTAGAATACCATTTTAGGACGTTCTTGGTAAAGCTACGCTGTTATGCTCTGATCAGAGTATTTTTATTTCAAATGAAGAGCAATTCCATTCTAGCATCAGTTTACATTGCATACAATGGAATTGCTCTTCATTTGAAATAAAAATACTCTGATCAGAGCATAACAGCGTAGCTTTACCAAGAACGTCCTAAAATTGTATTCCAGAAACAATAAAAAGCAATGTTTAGGAAAATGTATAATACGATATAGCAAGGATCATTGACAGTCAAGCACAGGTGAATGAATGGCCATGAAGGCGTAATATCCTATTGACAAATCTACTGTGTGGTAAATGTATAATTTCTGTGATGATAACCCAAGGCTGGAGAGAAATCTATAGGGACAGGATAAGAAAATATTACATTTTATGGTATTCTCTATCCTGTGGTATTACTTATTAAGACAGAAAATCTGAAGAAATAAAATGTTAAAGCTGCGGAACGTGAAGAGATGATGGTTGGGGGGATGACGGACCAGGATCTTCCCAGTAATCTGCAGTTCCCAAGGCTCTTCATCCTCAACCAGTTACTTGCCAACTTTGCTGGAACTCTGTAGAAGCCATTCAACTATTTTGGTTTTATCCGGTATTGTTAATTTTTTACCTTATTGGTTCTATCTGGCTCGAAGGACCAGACAGGTGGAAGCTTGCTGTTCTTGACAGTATTTTATTTCTTCTGCATGCCTCATTAGTCTTCACTCAGTGCTAATGGCAATGCTATCATTGCTGCCTGCTTGTAAAGAAAGGAGATCTAATGCATTTTGACTATGAACTGTAGTGAGTTTGACCACAGTGAAATGTATGTGGAACGTACATATATACAGGGTTATTGACAGCCAAGGTAGAGAATAACAATACACACTATTGTACTAACAATAAAACAGGTGAGAAACTATTATACCCTTTTCATTCCTTCTCTTTCTCTCTTTTTCTTTTTCCTTTGTCTTTCTGTGTTATAATCAGACTCCCCTGGTTGTCACCTCCTATTTATTTGTGTTTGTCCAGTGTTTCTCTGCCTTAATGCCGTCGTATACTGTTATGCTTTATGTTTTAGGGGAATAATACAGTTCAGATTCAATATATATGATTATCTTGGAAATACAGCCAATGCTCTGTAGGAGAGAAGATGGGTGAGGAGTAGTACAAGGACAGTATATGATTGTTTCTTTTTTTTTTCAGATTTTATCCATATCGGGTCTGGTTAGATGGGAAACCTATACCTCAGAGGCTTTCTTTTGTTTCATAAAGCATAGAGTTCAAAGGGTGACTTAATATTTTCTCTCTATTTCTGTGCTCTATTCTGGACTTCTCTGTAGTAGATGAAAGGAGTAGTTACCTGTGCCTTTCTTTTGATTTTAGTATGCTACTGACATCGATGGGAAAGAATAAGTATAGAAGGGGAGAGGGCCTCTGAAGTAGAGATTTCCCACCCAGCCCTGATATGTTTAAATGCATAAAACAAAAACAGATCTGTTCCGAAAAAGCAGGTGGAATAACAGATGCATGTCTGTTCGGAATCAAGAGATCCTTTTCAGATAGATCTGAGAGCAGAAAGAGAGAGAGAAAATTAGTGAGAGAGAATGACAGAAAGAGAATGAGAGAGAGAAATAATGAACAAGCTAAATCTAAATCAACCACAGTTCTTTGCTTAATTCGGTGCCTATGACACATTTATTATGATTTGTTTATCCAATTTTATTTCGTCTTACTCCCCACGTTTGTCTTGTACAGTTGGAGTTATGACCTTGTCTGGAATTCATTCAAACCCATTGTATCAATATTTATGTAGTGTTTATTTACAATATTCATTGTACAACACACTTCTAATACTGAAATTACACCTAAGAGGTGGTACCTCTGGAAGTAGTGTAGGTTGTTATATAGTACTAAAGACCAGTCTGTGTTCATTTTACCAACCAGTATAAATTGAATTGAAGCATTTTTCTCATTGCCGCAGCTCCCAGCCGGCTCAGGCAATCCAACGCTCTAGAAGTGCTTCCTTCAATATATTCCCTCAAAGTCATTCTGCTTCTTTTCAAAATGCTTGCTCAACCAGGAAGTTAGTCAAACCAGTGAATCTGCAGAAATGTTCATTTGACTAGTGACCTCAGTTTGGCTTGCAGACACCTGGGCCGCCTAAAGGAGATGCTAGAGCATTGTAAAACAAGGAATATTCTGTCAGTTCCCCCCTCTCTCCCTTCATAGGCAAGCGAAGGCCAAATGCACCAAATATCCAAGCATACCATGCACAAATGGGAAATAACTATTCCTTGTGTTCTGTTTTTTTAACTAAAATGTTGTAGCCAATTGGTTTTGACTTTCTTGAGGAAAAGTTGTCTACCTCACAATTTCGCTGTCAGCTCACTGAACTCACTGAATACCAATAGGCAACAACATTTTGGTAGGGCTACAAACGTCAAATGCATCAGGGCACTGCAAACATATGCCTATAGAGCGGATATTACTTTTACAAAATAAATATAAAGGACCAACATAAGCATATCCCTACTATAAACAGACAGAAAGAAAGACATGTCAGTAGCATGTTCACAACACTGATATGCATTTCTTTATCCTTGTCAGCAGGTTACTGTTCCATAAATGTATATATATTTTGGCTTGCAGAAGGAGGCCAATTTGTGAATTTTCATTGAGCATGTTGTTTGCATTATATCTAGATTAAAGGGGTGACTTTAATCTAGATATAATAGGCCTAAAACATTCTAGCTAATCGCAAAATCCACTGAATCCGAGTGAAAGCAATTTTGCTCAGCTTTCTGATATTTTAATCAATTCGAGGTCTATGCTGCATTAACCTGAATAGGGAGTTGCAGACACAGTGCTTTCCTTATTTCCCACCCTTGTCATCGTTTCAGTATAATCATTCCAGTCCACATTCGGAAAACTCTATGAACAGTCACTGATAAATTTAAGCATGATAAGATTCTGCATGTGTGATTTGATTGCAGCCAGAATCCTCAATGAATATACAGTAACTTTAGAATGTCTGAGACTCAACAAAAAGGTCCCGCTTAGAAACAGAATGTGTGACATTATTAGTTCTTCTCTCTCTAATGGAGCTGGAAGTGAAATATCACCAGAACCCTTCTCTTCCTTCATCCTCTCCTCTGTCTCTGTGTCTACTTGGCAGTTACCAGGGAAGCTCTGGCCCAATCTACAACGCAGACATGAAATCAATAGCCAATCACCCAGCAGAGACACAGAGCTGTACGTAGTTAACCTCAGGGTAAAATGTTTCTATTCACTGATAATAAAAAAGATACTCATTTAGCAAAGATGCTCAATGTTTTTAAAATGTGTAGGTGCAATCATATATATTTTATAAACCCCTTTTTTACATCACCAGTTGTCACAAAACCATTATACAGATATCGAGCCTCAAACCCTAAAGGGCAAGCAATGTAGATGTAGAAGCACATTGCCTGGGAAATCTGGAGAAGACAGAGAGACAGGATGAGAGAGAAAAACCAAAACAGCCAGAACAGCAAAAACCAGGTGGAGAGGGGACAAGGACAGCCAGAAGTCATCAGGCCAGATTGTCATTGGGCATGGGCCTCTGGGAAAGGGAGAGACACTGGAGTCTAAGATCAAAAGGACCACAAATTAGATAGAAGAATTCCATCAGGCAGGAGACAGACTTGTACATGGACTATTCATGGACTCCAACTGAGCGTTCGACTTAGTGCATCCTCAATACAAGCATATACAGATATTGTCAACTGAGATTTATTAAGGCTTGAAAGCACTACAAAATCTCTGAGGCAAATAATTAGTAGTCAAACATTTCGTCATAATTTCGATGTAATCAAATTGATTTTAGAAGCAGGAAAACTTTAACTAGCTAGTTAATATTAAGTGGGGTCTGCCTAGTTTTAGTTAGCTAATGTTAGCATTGCTAGCTATTATTGATTGGCTTTGCAAGCTACAAAAAACATTGTCATTTGTCAAAGCACATTTTATGATATGTTGATGGCAATGTTGTTTCCTAGTTTAGCAAGTTTGGCGCAATTCCAAGTGTATTTAGCCATCAATATGGCTGCAGTGACTAAAAAATGTTAGTGACTATGGCAACAACGCAACTGATTGACGGAGATGCAGAATAGAATCAATTGCAGAACAAATACTAGAGAACACTGTAGCTACGCCAAAAACCAAACATTGAGTCAACCCACGCAGGTAGAGTGCACACACAGCAGGGGTGATTTGTGACTTTAGTAACTTAAAGATACCCTTTAACCTCTGAACCATTACGCGTTTAATCCTATACAACCAACTGAAGACATGGGTCTAAAGACACAAACGTTGAAACTGAGTCAGCTTCTCTCCAGCAGACTAATTGGCAGATCAGTTCATAAGAATTCTGCTCTATAGGAGAATGCCCTAACTTTAGAAAGTCTATTCGATAATTATGATCATCTCTATGTAAAATAGTACCTCCTAGCCCTAGACTTAAAAGGAAGCCAGCATAGAAATGTTAGCACTTGATTAATATGATTAAATGTTGGTTCTAGTCAAGGCACAGAGATTTATCTTTTGCTTTGTTCTTGTACAGCATTGCAGTACTAGGGCCCTCAGGGAGGTTGAGCGGAAAATATTATTGGGTGCTTCTAGATGACCAGAAGACTGATTTGACTTTAAGTCAGCCACATGAAAACTATGCACAGCTATAACCTCTACTCTGAAAAAAAGAGAAAATAAGAAAGAAATGTTATTACCGCAAACAAATGCTTCTACTATCTCCTCTATAGGCTTTGGAAGAATCAACCATCATCCACAAGTTGATCCAGAACATGACTAAAGAAATGTCAGCCAGTATGTCTGTGTAAACATGTAAATTGCAAGTCTTTTGTGTGTATGTATGCCATTCATGTATAGTCCCAAGATAAACAAAAATGATTTAACTTCATACATAGTCTTTCAACTGGAGGCTCCCCTGGCTTCCATTAGTCCTTAAACAGAACAAACTGTATGTGAGAAATACACTGTATGGTGTAGTGGAAGAACGTTCTTCTGGCTCATAGCCCACATATTAAAGTGGTCTGTAATGGGCCATGCTAACCGTTGTTTCTTCATATCATCCTGGGAGTGAAACAGAGAGAGCAGAGCGTGAGATGGGGAGGGATTGAGAGAGGGGGACGGACAGAGGAAGCGAGCGATTGAGAGATAAAAAATGGTCTATTGTTAATAGTAAAATGGTGTTATTGTTATATGTACACATACATAATATATACATATATACATATGTATAACAATGATGGGTAATCGATCAGTAACAACACATCATGAGCATGCTTCAGTTCTCCTCTAATAAATCATTCCTGTTTGGCACCTGTATGTCCCTAAGGCTTGGATGTTTCTTTTCATCGGATATTCTCAGACAGGACCCGGAAAAGGGCAACAAGCAAAAGAGGCAATCAGTGTTAGTCATAACCTGCTAATCACCTCCTAGTCACCGGGGAAACCGCTAGGCTACTTCTACTCCATAGACAATCTGGATTAGCCAATGTTCTCGACACCTCATCAACAAAACTCACATCAGACTATTCTACTTTTAAACAGCAGCCCATATTGTATATAATATTATAAAAATATATGTATATACACTACCATTCAAATGTTTGGGATCACTTAGAAATGTCCTTGTTTTCCATGAAAACATTCACAAAATGAGTTTGAATAGGAAATGGCCACTCCATTATAAACAGTATACCAACTGAATTCCAGCATCATTTCATTTGGTCTGCGTCTTGAAAATGTCCTTCTTTGTGATTCGAACACCTCAATCATCTGTCCATAACACTTTTTTTTCAAATCTACCTCTGTCCAGTGTCTGTGTTCTTTTGCCCATCTTGATCTTTTATTTTATTGGCCAGTCTGAGATATGGCTTTTTCTTTGCAAGTCCAGGATCCTGTAGTCGCCTCTGCACTGTTGACGTTGAGACTGGTGTTTTGCGGGTACTATTTAATGAAGCTGCCAGTTGAGGACATATGAGGCGTCTGTTTCTTGAGCGAGACACAATTGTATTTGTCCTCTTGCTCTGTTGTGCACCGGGGCCTCCCACTCCTCTTTCTATTCTGGTTACAAACAGTTTCCTCTGTTCTGTGAAGGGAATAGTACACAGCGTTGTACGAGATCTTCAGTTTCTTGGCAGTTCCTCACAAGAAATAGCCTTCATTTCTCAGAACAAGAAGTTTCAGAAGAAAGTTCTTTGTTTCTGGCCATTTTCAACCAGTAATCGAACCTACAATTGCTGATGCTCCCGATATTCGACTAGTCTTAATAAGGCCAGTTTTATTGCTCCTTTAATCAGCACAACAGTTTTCAGCTGTGTTAACATAATTGCAAGAGGGTTTTCTATTACCTTTGATCAATTACCTTTTAAAATAATAAACTTGGATTAGCAAACACAACATGCCATTGGAACACCGGACTGATGTTTGCTGATAATGGGCCTCGTTAAGCCATGTAGCTATGTTGATATTCCATTAAACATTCCCAGCTACAGCAGTCATTTACAACATTAACAATATCTACTGTATTTCTACTGTTTTTCTGATCAATTCAATGTTATTTTAAGAGACAAAAAATTTGCTTTTCATTCAAAAACAAGAAAATGTATAAGTGACCCCAAACTTTTGAATGGTAGTGTACATGCATATATGTACAGTATGCATACACATACATATGTGAACCAATGCCGATCAGCTCTGTAAAACATCTGATGGGAAAAGATCTGATGTGTTTTGTCAAAAGACCAATTAGTGGGAGATAGATCTTAATTGGGCTGCCTGTGTAAACTCCTGTTTACAGAGACACCCTGTGAATGGATGTAATGAGAATGCCATTAGGACCTTGTGTGTGTGTCAGCACTGATTGACAAAGCTCTGTTGGACACCTCCCTCTATCTCTCTCTCTCTTGCTCCCTCCATCCCTCCGGTTCATCTTCCTAACAACTCATCAGGTTAACACAGCATTCTGCAATTAAAGGGTATTTGACACAGAAATCAATACGGACATGTTCATTTCAGACTAATGGCTGTTAGCACTCCTTCATTTTATTATCCAGGATCAGAGTGCTGCTCAAACTGTGGCAGGACTAATGTTTTAATGCACGCACGTGCGCGCATGTGTGTACCAAATAAGACAGAAATAATTCTTATGCTAGAGGAAGGTTCTGATATCGAAAGTGGGCTGCTCTTTGACCGCAACATGGAACAGGAATTCACAAATCACATTCACATTAAAATAGAAATCAAAGATTACAAAAGTCATTATTTGCATCGAATACCTTGTCAGCAAAGGCCGGATTCCAGAAGGAGCACCTTTCCCAGGCCTGTGTCACCTAGCTGCTTATTAGGTTGACAATCCGTCAGGTGTAGCCTTGTAAAAGTCATTATATGACTGGCGACCATAATCCACATCTGCAACAGACTCAGTTCCATTTTAAACAGGGTGTAAAATAGAGAAATGATCATGGTTGGTACGGTATCTCAATGCTATATTGTACTCGGTTGGTAGAAACTTTAAAGTTGCTACTGAAGGTGAGAATGTCCTAACCAATAGCAGCATTCTGATACATGAAATGGGAAACAGACTGGTCAACACAGTCCAGTGCAGTGAGTTTCCCCTGCAGCCTGAGGCCAGTCCAGTGCAGTGAGTTTCCCCTGAAGCCTGAGGCCAGTTCAGTGCAGTGAGTTTCCCCTGCAGCCTGAGGCCAGTCCAGTGTAGCTGCATCCATCTGCTACTGAGGAGTGTTTCCTTCATTGTAGGAAGAGATGTTTCATTCTGGGTGACCGGAGCCTTCATGACTACCCACTGCCTGACACAGCCCTGTCAGAGACAGTCAGTCAGTCAGTGTCCATCTGAGTTCCAGTCTCGTACGCTTGAACAGCTCATGGAGGTCTGGCCAGCCTGACCATGCTATCCTCCCATTAGCTTACGGAGGTCTGGCCAGCCTGACCATGCTATCCTCCCATTAGCTTACGGAGGTCTGGCCAGCCTGACCATGCTATCCCCCCATTAGCTTACGGAGGTCTGGCCAGCCTGACCATGCTATCCCCCCATTAGCTTACAGAGGTCTGGCCCGCCTGACCATGCTATCCCCGCATTAGCTTATAGAGGTCTGGCCAGCCTGACCATGCTATCCCCCCATTAGGCTCAGGAAGATAACATGTGTTGTGTGTCTTCAAGCAAAGCCACCTTCTAACCACATGAGTCGTTTTGTTATTGCTCTCCCTCAGAACATTTAGCGGGATATGCACATTGGCCAACAGATGTTGAATCTTTCCTAAGGCCACCTCTCTAACAGCCTCTAGCTTCAAGACATCAGGCAGAGGGGAAATGTCAATCACACCAAGCCCTGTTGTGTACTCATGGCTAATAATCTTCTCAGTGTGTTACCCCACTTGCCAGCAGCTTTACGTTTAAGTTGTTAACTGACAGGACCTTGTACCGAAAGAACCTTACCCTCAAGCTACAACACTATCTAAAAAGGCCAAATGACTATCAAATGGTTACCTGGCTATTCGCATTTGTCTTTTTTTTCGCTATCCCTCTAATATTGACACTAACTAAACTCTACCCACACACACTCTCACACTTGCATACACGCACATTCCAACACGCACAACAATCTTCATACATAAAATTAACAAATGTATGTCACACACCCATATATATATATATATATATATATATATATACAGTGGATATAAAAAGTCTACACACCCCTGTTAAAATGCCAGGTTCTTGTGATGTAAAAGAATGAGACAAAGATAAATCATGTCAGAACTTTTTCCACCTTTAATGTTACCTATAACGTGAACAATTCAATTGAAAAACAAACTGAAATGTTTGAGGGGGAAAAATAAAAAATAAAAAACTCACAATAACCTGGTTGCATAAGTGTGCACACCCTTAAACTAATATTTTGTTGAAGCACCTTTTGATTTTATTACAGCACTCAGTCTTTTTGGGTAGGAGTCTATTAGCATGGCACATTTTGACGTGGCACAATTTGCCCACTCTTCTTTGCAAAAGCGCTCCAAATCTGTCAGATTGTGAGGACATCTCCTGTGCACAGCCCTCTTCAGATCACCCCACAGATGTTCAATTGGATTCAGGTCTGGGCTCTGGCTGGGCCAGTCCAAAACGTTAATCTTCTTCTGGTGAAGCCATGCTTTTGTGGATTTGGATGTGTGCTTTGGGTCGTTGTCGTGCTGAGAGGTGAACTTCCTCTTCATATTCAGCTTTCTAACGGACGCCTGAAGGTTTTGTGCCAAAATTGCCTGGTATTTGGAACTGTTCATAATTCCCTCCAACCTGACTAAGGCCCCGGTTCCAGCTGAAGAAAAACAGCCCCAAAGCATGATGCTGTCACCACCATGCTTCACTGTGGGTATGGTGTTCTTTGGGTGATGTGCAGTGTTGTTTTTGCGCCAAACATACCTTTTCGAATTAGGGCCAAAAGTTCAAACCTTGGTTTCATCAGACCATAACACATTTTTTGCAAACTTCAGCAGGGCTTGGATGTTTTTCTTTGTAAGAAAAGGCTTCCGTCTTGCCACCCTACCCCGTAGCCCATTCATATGAAGAATACGGGAGATTGTTGTCACATGTAGCACACAGCCAGTACTTGCCAGAAATTCCTGCAGTTCCTTTAATGTTGCTGTAGGCCTCTTGGAAGCCTCCCTGACCAGTTTTCTTTTCATCAATTTTGGAGGGACGTCCAGTTCTTGGTAATGTCTCTGTTGTGCCATATTTTCTCCACTTGATGATGACTGCCTTCACTGTGTTCCATGGTATATCTAATGCTTTGGAAATTCTTTTGTACCCTTCTCCTGACTGATATCTTTCAACAATGAGATCCCTCTGATGCTTTGGAAGCTCTCTGCAGACCATGGCTTTTGCTCTGAGATGCAACTACGAAAATGTCAGGAAAATCCTACTAGAACAGCTGAACTTTATTTGTGATTAAATGATGGCAGGTGTGTAATGACTTCTATTTAACGAGTTTGAATGTGATTGGCTAATTCTGAACACAGCCACATCCCCAATTATAAGAGGATGTGCACACTTATGCAACCAGGTTATTATACGGTTTTTATTTTTCATTTTTCCCCCTCGAAGATTTCAGTTTGTTTTTCAATTGAATTGTTCACATTATAAGTCAAATTAAAAGTGGAAAATGTTCTGACATGATTTATCTTTGTCTCATTCTTTTACATCACAAAAACCTGGCATTTTCACAGGGGTATGTAGACGTTTTATATCCACTGTATATATATACATATAAAATGCTGCTGCTGTTTATTTCCCATCTAGAGCTGCCTCTCTACCTTGCTGCACATCAAGTCTGCACTAGTACTACCTGGAAACAGCAATTTATTAAATTCAAGAAATTTATTAAATTCATTGTAAATGTTTATTGTGTGACCAGATTTCATGGTTACTATTTACTATCTTTACATTTTGATCTAAAATTTTGGAAAAGTGCTTCAAACAAGTAAGCATTTGACTGTTAGTCTACGCCTATTAGTCTACCTCTGTTAGTCTACGTCTGTTAGTGAACGCCTGTTAGTCTACGTCTGTTAGTCTACACCTGTTCGTCTATAGCTGTTATTCTACACCTGTTAGTCTACGTCTGTAAGTCAACGCCTGTTAGTCTACGCCTATTTGTCTACACCTGTTGTTAAAGAAGAACAACTGTCACGTGTTCAACCCATTCAAATACCCAAGCTTCTCCAAAAACGTGGTAGTATTTAAAAAATGATCTTAGCTTGTTTAAAAATGACCTAATCTTGTCAGACATGTTGCGACCAATCAACAACCCAATCAAAATGAGGTTCAGGTGTGCAGCACATTGTTTAGAGAGGCAGATGCGCTGTTCTGTGTGTTTGAATAGAATGTTCAAAACCATTGATTTGTTTGCAACTCTCTAAACATCATCAGCACAATACTGTACTGAGTTTTTATAAATGCACATGGGTTAAGCATTGGTTGATAGCTACAGTAGGATGAAGTTAACAGCTCTCCACACAAAGCCTTCTTATGCCAATGCTGAGTAGGATTGTTTGAGTCAGCTGTTTCCCACAGACACATAAATTGGACAAAGGTGCCTTTGTATACATGAAATAGAACATAAAGGGCTGAGATAGTTGTGTTTTGATCGTTACACTATGTGAGAAGTATCAAAGTCTTCTCCCAAGCACAAAACACAGTGCAATAATTTGTAGTGTTGTGCTTAAAGAATTCACTTCCAATTTGTTGGCAGAAAACATTATTATTTCATATATGCTCTGGCTGTTTATCTATGCATTATGTTTGGGAGAGAGAATGCCTGTATCTACAAGCCGTGGCACTATGTAAATGATCCGGCATTTCACCAACATGTTATAGACAGAGTGGAAGTGTGTATCTCCATGTAGATGGATCATCTGGGACTTTTTGCGGTATTCTGTGGATAATGGCCCATTTTTCCATTTGTCGGGAAGGCATTGACAGTAGGCTTATGTATTGGGAGGACTGGAGCCTTGTGGCCTTTAAAGTGTCATGAGTGGAGTTTGCACTTGGTTAGAGTATTGTGAATGGTTTTGTTTTGCGAGGTTCCCATAGGTATGACAATTTCTCCCCGCTTACCTTTCTCTATTGTCTTTGGCGTTGAGGCCCTACTGCCGGCTTAGTCTACTTCCATTTGGTTGAGGATGTCATCGTCACCTCTGCAGAGTAATCCTCTAACCACAATGTATTTCAGGAGTGTGGTCCCAAACGATCTCTGGTCCTGATGTTTTGCCGAAAAGGCACCATTCTTGTAGAAAACACTAATCAGAATCGCCGCCACTCTATTTCACCTCCCCGGGTCCCCAGAGGAGATAGTTTGTTTTCTCCTAATAATCCTGGAGCAGTATATCTAGACTTTCTCTGAAGGTTCTCTCGTGAGTCTGGTATTTTTTTTGATTGAGGGACACACTCTCGTTTATAGCAAAGACCTGGGAGCCATTTGTTGTCGTGACAGCCCATACTTTGCAAAATCTAGCCAAGGAATGCATCTCCCCCACCAGGTGATTTGAGACTGGCTCATGGAAACTTAATTGACATGGCAGCTGAAAAGAACTTGTTTTAAAGCTGATTTTAGACAAGACGCATCTGTATCAAAAGCATACAACAATGATAGCAGTTACTATGGGTGTGCCTATTTTAGTATACAGCCAATCACAGATCTCCAGTACTCACTGCTTCCATTGGGCGTGCGCACACTGTCTGCACTGTAACATCACAATGTGTTGTGTCAGCATTGTATGTTAATTCAACAAAAATAACCCCAATATATTTAATTTCTTCATGCCTCCTTTGGCACTAGACTTGGTCTGAGACAAATACACATGCTACAGAACCCAAGCTATTAATGCAAAGACAATATCTTCATTGTCCTTATTGATCAGTGGCAGCACTGTTCTCTGTCCTTGGACAAACACAGAGGTCCTACAAACTTCCGCCGAAAGTAAAGTGTTGCATCCACTGCCCTCCCTCCCAGACGAGCACATTTCCTCAGCCTCTTTCAAAGCGGTTGAAACACCTTTCTTTTCATCATCACCAGTTCCCCTTGGCCTTGAGCTCTGCTGACATGGTACCTTGTGTGTCTGATGATTGCCTTTAATGGTTTGTGAGAGAGGGATGTCATTAAGGTCTCTCCCCTCTATCGCCTTCATCCCCCTCCTGGTAGCTCAGGGGCACCACCTGTTGACCTGCTCTGTACACAAAAGGGAAGAACTGGAGTACAGAGAAGAAAGTGTAGAGTTAAGAGAGTGAGCAACAGAAATGGAAAGAGGCAGAGAGAATGGAGAAAAACAGAGAGAGAGAGTGAGAGAGAGAGATGCGGAGGGGTTTTCTGACTTTTGGATGTCAATCGAGGCAGAGATAGGCAGAGCAGAGAGAGACGAACACAGGAGGCTCTAAAGTGATTTGAAGGCCAGTCAAGGCAACAGATACAGCAGAGTACATGAATATTTTCAATTCCACAACATCTGTCTCCTTGCTTTTTCCTGTCTGTTAAAGAACACAAATTTGCAAAAACCCAGAGAAGCCAGACCCAGTGCTCCAACACATTGACATCTGGATACTTAAAGGCATAATGGAGTTGTTAATCACAATTCTTGGAAACGATTAAATTATTCCTCCCAAAAACCACAATTCCCGAAAGAAGGCACAATACTGTGAGTAGGAATTGGCTAGGCAAATTGTTGATTGTTCCAGTATACAGTAAGACTGACTACTGTCAGACATTAACGACTTTGGCCTGTTAGTTCCAATACCTTTCCTTGTTAATAGTTTACTGACAAGCCAATTTTACTGCCAAGACACTTTTAAAGGCTTTTTGCAATCATTTTCATCCTTTTTTTATAGATGACAAGAGTTTTGACCTTGGCTGCGAAGTAAGGGTATAATGTAATCAGTGGTGGAGCCGTAGGGGCTAGAGAAAAAATGATGTCACAGACCAGCTCTCTGCTCTCTGACACAACCATAAAGACTGGCCTGAGGGCTGAAGAAGGAAAAAAGGGTATGGAAGCCTTTTCCCTGTTTAGTGCACTACCTTTGGGGCAGGGCCTGCACTTTTAAGTAGTGCAATTTACAGGAAGTAGGATGACATTTGGGACGTATACAGTGTAAGATCTAATGTACCAAGGCCACAGAATGAACCACGGACCAACTCAACAAACCTGTCAACATTGAATGACAGAATGTTTCAACTACTGTTTTACTGTTAGAATCCCCAGCTAGGATAAAAAGGTGTTTGTTTGAGATATCTTTGAGCTAGTAGTCATTAACTATGTATCTTTAACGTGAACGTAAATTAAGGTAAATTAGTCAGGAGGCAGATGTTTCCCCAGTAGCAGTATTCTTCAAAGGCAAAAACCAACAAATTCACCCTTAATCCCGGGAAGACATTTCTCATACACCAATGTACATTTTGCTCTTAATATCCTTCTAAATATAGCTTAGTGAATGTTATGCTAGAATATTTCATGTAAGTGTATGTCAGTTGACAAAATCCGTAGCTTTTTTTGAGCAATCTTGTTAAAAGGCCATATGATAGGAAATTTAACTGTGCAGGGTGGGAGAAGCAATCAGTCTGGTCATCTCTGCCTTTTTTTCACCAAAACTGGGCTATGTTGAGAAAAATCTCACTGAAAATATATTGGTTGCGGATGGCAGGTTTTTAGGCTACTTTTAAATTGCTCAGCAGCTGCTTTTTCAAAAAATGTGTATCTATTAATTTTACTGTGACCTGCTTCTGACTATCAGGTAGTCAGGGAGGCTGTTGCTGAATGTGTGAATGAGTTGGATGCAGGAGTGTGTGTGTGTGTGTGTTGGCAAAGATAGTAAAACCTAACAATCTGCTCACCACAAGGTTTTTTGGACGGTTCTGCAAGGATAACGGCTTTCTTTGGTTTAGGGATTAGGTTTAGAGTCAAACGTATTAGTAGTAGTATTAGGGCTAGTTTTGGATTTAGGCATTAGTGGTTACTAGGGTTGAATTCAGTTTAGGCATAAAGGTTAGGTTATTGAGGTTAAGGTAAAGGTTTGGGTTTAGGTTTTGGGGATTGGGAAAATAGGAAATAGTTTTTCTGCTCCCCACACCAATAGAAAAACAAGTATATGTGTTTTTATTATGTGTGTGTGTGCGCGCGTTGTGCCCTTTGTAGGCTAAGGCACGACACACGCATGCTCTCTACTTTCCTCTGGTTGAATATGTATTTGGCAAGCGTCATGATAACTCATCACTCCCAAAAGACCCAAGCAAAAAGTATTGAATAAATCCCGAAGCCAACGCCTAAACTTAAACGATCTCACATGCTTTATTTCATGGCAAGTCTGATCCACTGTAAGTTACTGTAGAAGAGTAACAGTCAAACCCACTATGGCCCTGTCATGGAAAGGGTAAAAAACATGGATGGGGTAAAAAAGGGAGTGTTACATGTATTTACATCCCATTTCAAGGTGAGAAAATGTGACTGGGTCAACCATAGTTATTTATACTTGTGGTGTACCTATTCATTTTGAATCCAAAATGATGAACTGAAATCGATAAGCACAAAAGCTGAAAAACATTTTTAATTAGGCCCACAATGCCTAGGGCAGGACTACACACTGCCAACCTACATTAGATCAGGCTCTATGAATGTTATGGTCTAATCAAGGTGCTTTCTCTGGAAACTGCTCTTTTGGCGTAACTCTACAATAGAAACCATGCGAACAAGGTTTCTGCAGTTTAAAAGGGTTTTTCATCCTTTATTTCAGGAGAGTGTTTATTTCAGGAGAATTTTTTATCAAACCCTATGAACTGATAAGAAAAAAATGATCTCACCAAAGCCCATATTTAACATTTAAACAGCAGACTAATCATGCAACACAGTAAGGTCCAGAGCTGTACACGTCACAGAAAAACTATGGACCACAGCTTTTATTTCCTTCCGTAACTTTCTGGAACCTGTGGTGTAACTTGATGTGTCATTATAAATGTGTCACAACCTTTTTGGCAGAATTCTTTTATCGTGGGGCTAGTGTGGGCCGAGTGGTCGCTCAGCTAAACATTCTTGCTGCACCTGGCAACCTTGTGCTCATGGATGGATATTGAGAGTGAAATGAAAATGTGTGTATTAGAAAAAAAAAATCCATGCACTGGCAAGGGTCAGTTTGTGAGGGTGCAAAAACCTTTTGCCGTAGTTATGTATTTATTGCACGCAACAACAATTTTCTGTTTAATATCAGATTTGCAAGCTCTCAAGGGTAATTAGCACTTTATAGGGAATAGAGTCCAATGTGTTTTGAACCCAGACATCAATGGACTTGTGGCTGTTTGTCCAGCAAATCACAACATAGTCATGTCTGTTGTCATTTCTACTGTCTTATCTGGTATCCGATTGGCCTTACGCTTGTTCCCTCTTGCAGCCCTTCGTGTCTTATTTTCCCTTTTTTGCTTCGATTTTCTCTCACTCATTCCAGGAGGAACTGAGCCCTAACACTAGGCCTGAGTACTGAACTGAGCCCTAACACTAGGCCTGAGTACTGAACTGAGCCCTAACACTAGGCCTGAGGACTAAACTGAGCCCTAACACTAAGAATGAGGACTGAACTGAGCCCTAATACTAGGCCTGAGGACTGAACTGAGCTCTAAAACTAGGCCTGAGGACTATTATCCCTGAGAGCTCCTCACTGTCCCTGTCCGTGGCCAATCTGGTCGTGACGTATTTTTTTTTTTATCTCAACCTCTGAACAATAGATTGTTATGAAGCCAATTGTCAATTACATTTACTCAGGAGGAGCAGAACCTTTGCAACCTCTGAAACTGCTATTAGAATGGTCAGTTATGTACCAGTGCCCCCAAAGACGGCTGGCAGGTTCTGGGACATTCTGGGGGTCCTGCATAGATGCATCCCATGGGTACATCATCAGGGGAGTTATGTAGGGACTCCTGAAGACCAGAAGGTTTAACACTGGAGAACAGCTACAGAGAGCAGAGAGAGGGCGACCCCGGGCTATGTTGCCCTCGCCGCTGCTCAGCTTCAGCGATGCAGGATCCAAAGAAAGTGTAGGAGAGTCAGGAAAAGAAGTGTGGAAAGGCCACCAAAACTACGACCACTCGAGCTCATTCCTCCCAAACCACCACAGAGATGCCGGCCCAAATATGACACCTGTTCCCCAGCAAAGCGGATTGTGTTCTGTTTTTGATTGCTCCCTCACCACCTCCTCTTCCATTCCTATTTATGTTAATTAAATGCCCTCCAGGGCCCTGAACATCTTCAATGTGCCTGTTCCCTGAGTCTCTCCCTATTTCAATACACAAAGACTTCTACAATTCAAAAAGGCTTCTACAATTCAAAATTGTTCTAGTTTATCAGAACTGAAAATATAAATGAATTTAACCTGTAATTACAGTAAAATTGTCCAGAGAAAACTGAACTAATTCTTAATCAAAGTATTTACTGTACATTTCAAACAAAACATGTGTGGCACAATTATTGTCATTTCTGGAAATTCTTATGAACCAAATCTTCTAACAGAAGATTCATCCCATGACTTCCTGTTTCAAAGTCCATTATTCATCTACCAACATGGGAAAGGTTAGAGAACACACAAATGAAATGAAAGGTTTATTGACCGTCATAAACTAGACAAAGTAAAAAAAAGCTACACGTCTGAAAACTATAATCAGTTTTATGGCCATCATCAAGGAGCTTAAATCAGCTGGAGCTGTAATGCCTGGAAAAGGAAAAAAAAATATTTTGCCCCAATGCACCCATGAGAAGCTGTTTTATTGGATAATTTTGGGATAATTTTGGAGTAGAAAAATTATCCCATGCTCACCGTTAGAGAATAGCAGAAGTTTGTGGAATTTTGGGGTCACCAAGTCTCCAAACACTACAATTACATTCCACCTGAATGATAACAAGTTATTTGGATATCTTGCCAGAAGGAAGCCTAATCTCATCTAGATATAAATGTCATCACCTGGAATTTGTTGAACGTCATTGAAATTGTGCTGTTTAAAAAGGAGTTTT
Organism: Esox masquinongy; assembly: GCA_016801175.1. Classification (NCBI taxonomy): domain Eukaryota; kingdom Metazoa; phylum Chordata; class Actinopteri; order Esociformes; family Esocidae; genus Esox; species Esox masquinongy. The sequence continues at coordinate 56,532 of JACXGI010000939.1, forward strand.
TCTATCTCCATACCCCTAACCTTCATCCTAACCCTAACCTCAGTACTGTGACCCTAAGTTAACATTGAACATAAATGTTTTCCGTAATGAGACGTTTTTCATTTGGAATTGATTATGTTAAGGAATAAACATAACGGCAAAATGTTAAGGAGCAATGTAATAGCGAGTCGTTTTGGACCAATACTGTAGCACAGCGGATATGTTGATAGTGAATGTAATTGCACCAATTTATGTTCACAATGAACACAATTACAGTTTACAAAATAATCCAAATAAGTATGTCATTCCTGCAAGGTATTGTTAATAATTCTGGAGGTCATGGTAAATTTGACTCCATGGGAGTAATTATTTTTGACCTGCTAATCTCATGAATGTTTCTACCCACACGGAAAACTCATGCAAAACATATATGCACATATATGTAGAGGATTTCTCAACATATATTTACATATCTGCCCTGAATATGTTCATGAAATATATAACTTGCGCTTTTCACAATATGATAATACAATGCATGTCATATATTTTAACGTTGAATGTTATGTGTTAAAATAATGAAATACAGTATATGAATATGCAGTACTTTAAGCATTTCTCATCAACACATCATGGAATTAACCTTCAAGGCATTATTTCCCAGAGAATCTCCTTGTTATAGTCAGTTTAACTAATTATTGTTGGCAAAATGGGGAGCAAACTAACATAACCACCAGTCTAGGCCTTATTGCATTACATTAATTACTGTGAAAAGGCAATTACAAACAAGAGCCGATTTGTAAATTGTACAGTATGTATTTACCATAATTTCTATTAAATACATTGTAAATGCAAGTAAAGAAACAACTGGTTAGAGTCAGTCATCTTAATTTAATATGGACCTTTATTCACAGTATCATACAACTGCCATTGTGTCACAATATAATGATGTTTAGTAGATACACCAAAGTTTTGACTTCTGTCACTGTCAAGCAGCATCTAGCACCTTTTTCAGTTTCAATATAATGAACCACTTTGTACTCCAAATTTACATTTAAAAAAAGACTCTTTATGAAAACAATATGCATACAATTTGAATACATGACAGGAAATAATACAAATATGGAAATATATCAGTTAGATGTAAATGCTAAATGCATATTACCAACTATAATTTTGTCATTTATGTAAATATATTTACATTAAGACATATTAAAACATAGTTGAAAACGTCCAAAATTGAATATGTAAGATATGTATGAAATACAGCTCCGGAAAAAATTAAGAGAGCACTGCACCTTTTTCTTTCCTTTCCAAAAAAATCGAAAAAGGTTTTGACAGAAGGGTTAAAATTACAAGACCACTGCAAATTGAACGCTTCTGTTCCACACTCAAAACTTTCCTTTTCAACTTTTTTGGAAATTTTTTCCGGAAATGTATAATACATATATTAGTAAATGTTTAAAAAATATATAGGCACATATTAAAAATATATGTTTTCGAAATATATGTCAATATATAATACTTCCGTGTGGGTAACATCTTTCAGGGGTCTCCAACTGGTCGATCTCAACTGGTTTCTTTCAAACCTAATTAAAAGTGTATTGTGATGCAATTTAAAAATTGATATTTATTCAGAACATCCACCAAATTAATTGTCTATTATGGAGAACAGAAAAATATCTCAAATCTGAAAAACCTGAGAAAACTAATCTGGCTTCTCCCTAGGTTTCATTTAAGGTTCCTGCTGTTTTTGGGAGTTTTTCCTAGCTTTTACATTTTATTGCTTGCTCTTTGCGGTTTTAAGCTAGTTATCTGTTTAAGCACTTTGTGACAACTGCAGATTTCAAAAGGGCTTACTGTATTAATACATTTGATTGATTGAATCAATTTGTTAATTTCCTGCATTTGATGAGATTAAAATGAATTGGAGTTAAAGTGACATGGCAGGGATAGATGTTTGCTTGATTTCATCTATTACATAAGTAAATAAGACATGTTTTAGATGTTGCCTGTAATTCACTTTTGAATACTTTTTGCTTAGATGTCTTCTGTTATTGGCTCTGGCATAAGCATTATATCATCACAGTTGCTATATATTATTTCAAAATCCATCTCTGGAAGTGATCTCTAAATGGATAACTGATAAAAAAAAAGATTAAAAAAGCAAACAGAAAACAGCATTAATAATTCCTAGAAAATGTTGCCACGGCATTGTAGGCAAAATTGTTTACCCAGTCCAAATCATCAGTTGAACTGTGCTCTGGGGACTCCTGAGTGGTGTAGTGGCTCAAGTCACTGTCTTGTAGTACAGCTGTGTCATGGTGGCCAGGCGTTCAAATCCTGGTCACAGCACGAGGGCCCAGGGGTCCTGTAGAGGAATGGTTGGTATGCCAGATAGGAATGCCTTGTCTCGTTACATTCAAGCCACTCCTGGTAACTCTGGCACCCGTAAGCTCAGTATTGGTTGCTGGCAGGAAAGCGCATTCTTCTCCAAGCACATTATGTACAGGCAAATACATTTTGGTTGAAAGAACATTGTGACAAAAAATATATTTGCTTGACTAGATATACAGATGCGGAAAAAATTAAGAGACCACTGCACCTTTTTCTTTCATTTCTAAAAAAGTTGAAAAAGAAGGTTTTAAGTGAGGAACAGAAGGGTTAAAATTAAGAGACCATTGCAAATTTAATGCTTCTGTTTCTCTCTCAAAACTTTAATTTTCAACTTTTTTGGAAAGTAAAGAAAAAGGTGCAGTGGTCTCCTATTTTTTTCCGGAGCTGTACATCAGTGGACACACTCAATCTTTGACTCCTGTACTGCTAAGGCAAGGCTATAATTGAGAATTATAGAAAGGGAGGAATTGGGGGATGAATACCCCTCGCAAATAAAACAACTGTTCTGTTGACTTAACATTGTTGTTTATGATTAAGTAGAACTATATGATTTTAAAATTGTATCTGCTCTCATCCGCAAAGCTAAAAAGCTGCCCTTAGTATCAAACAGGACAAATGTTGTATATAAGCTGACTGCGGTAGTAATTGGACACTGCCATCTGTGTCAGAGTGTTGGATTTATTATGTGTTTTAGGTTTCAGTCCCCCAGTATCCAATTACATTACCAACCAGCTCCACTCCTCCAGGTCTGCCCCAGTATATCAGTCTGTTCAGACACACGTGGGGAATTAGACCCATCAGTTAATCAACTGGGTCACATTGATCAACAACACACTCACACACACGTGCTCGTGCACAATTTTCCACCTTGCCATTTAAAACACACAACTGCTCCTGTTAAGAATCATGTACACTTTGAGCTATTACATTCCCCGGGGAACCATTGTCAATAAAGAGGAAAACAGACTATGTTCATAAAATAACATTGCTGCTCATAAAAAATCTGTTTATCCCAGTAATACAAATCTAGAGGCAGGGTTGCTTGGGCGGTTTCAGATACAGACAAGGCTAAACATCTGTCCCTGAAAATGCTATCAGGGCGATTCCAGCATTGTGGATATTACATTTGCATACAAAATCACAACTTTGATGTCTCACAGAATGAATAAAAACATAAATCCCCTCTTCTGACACTCAGGTGGCCACACTCAGTTCTGCATGCCTGGCAGACATCTCTGGGTGGTTACAGGAAAATGTGCCATTTTGTGTCCCTCGAACAAAACTGCTCTGTAAATCTGAATAAACAATAAAACATTCTATAATTTAGCTTCCATGATATCTCTCGTAACAAAAACAAAGCATCTCACAAAAAAATGACCTGTCCCACACAATGATTCTTCTACTTTTACGAGCTATTGAGGCCAAAAAAGTCAAACTATCATATAAAAACGTAGAACTTATGTAAAGCCACTAGTATAATTTCATTACTCATGAATGGGTTTTATTCTTAATGTGTGTAAAATGACACAATTTAGTCAGGTCCCCAGGTTGTCGTCAACCCCGTTACTGTACTTTTAATGAAAACGACCCTTCAGAGATAATGGACTGTTCCAAAAGTTGCATCATTTGCCATTTATGAAATTATCTGCCTTTTATTAAGTTGATGGTGAAAAAAACAAGTAAGTGTCCTCTGCTTTTAATGAATTTTCTTTGAGTTATGTAATGTCTGACAGAGGGGGACAAATAAAAAGTTATTTGTTTGATATTTTAAATGTACATTTATAACATAATTTAAGCCTCTCATGAATGCACACCATGTGGTCTCATGACCTTTACCACATAGCTAGTAATGGCCGCCAACACAATTTTCTGTCAACTCTGTTAAAGTATATGCTTTTATGTGTACACGAAAATACATTTTTCTTGCTAATATTATTTATATAATATACACATTCTTGCAGGGTTTCATCCATAAATATCATGGTTTTTATTTATTCTACTGACAGGTGAGCTACAATGTGTTGAGGTCACATCTTTATTAATACACTATCAGCGCATTGGTTTTTAGAAATGTGCTTTATAAAACAAATTCATTATTATTTTTTATTATTATAAGTCACTTTTTGAAATAGGTTACTGTTAACGATAAAGGGATTTATGTATTTGCATATGATATGATGTGCTTAGGATGCTGCTTTCTGCAGCTGAGAAACAGCGCCTACAGTATACAGACAATGTAGAGAAGCAGATCCAGAGAGATGAGAAGCATATTTAGAAAAGAGTGGGCAAAATGGAGAAAGGACAGATACACAGAGAAAAATATGTCTGTTAGTGAACTAAATGACAGAGAAAGGAGAGTCAAGCAGCGGGACTGTAGAGCAGCTCAAGTGAAATGCAGTACAGCCAAAGCAGCAAGTGCAGTAACCATAGATTAGTGCATGATGCCACCTCTAAGTCTAGAGTCAGATGTAGAGCCAGGGCCAGGGCCAGGGCCAGGGCCAGGGCCAGGTCCAGAGCCAGGGCCGGAGCCAGGGCCGGAGCCAGGGCCAGAGCCATGGCCAGAGCCAGGGCCGGGGCCAGAGCCAGGGCCAGAGCCAGAGCCAGGTCCAGGGCCAGAGCCAAGTCCAGGGCCAGGTCCAAAGCCAGGGCCAGGGCCAGAGCAAGGTCCAGAGCCAGGTCCAGATCCAGAACCAGGTCCAGAGACAGGTCCAGAGCCCTCAGGGTTAGAGGAAAGAGAAGATATGGCTTATGTTCATTGTGGTTGCAGTATATGGGGTCTTTACTCTGAAATGTCCTGATGGTCTTGGGGGAGTGTTAAGAAGACTGGCAGATCAGCTTGAGAGTCAGGTGCGTGATATCCCTGATGCCACCACACCCTACCGAGCGCTACTGACAACTGGCACCACAGTGAAGCTCTTTTCTGTGGAAAACAAGAACATTGTGGAAGCATACCATCACATGCCAACAGAGATCCCATCGGTCCCAGGGACAATGCGAATACACCAGGTGGTCGCCAACAGAAAAGGCCACTTGACCTCCAGGGATGTCAGCTGTCTGTGTGCCACGTTGAAGAACCTGTCCTGCGCATGTTTCAGCACTCATCACTTTATCTTCCCTCCACTGTCAGGGGCCCTCAAATGATCCAGGCTGAGGAACCACAAGCAACCTTGTAAGGCCTTAAGCAACCCAGTCAGAACTCAACCAACCCAGTTAGCAGAGCACCTGACAGAAGAACTTCAGGGACCCCAGGAGATTCCCCGACTGGAATAATGATGAAATTATCGGAGAATGGTGTCTCCTGATGTATGACAAGGAGCTCTACCTAGGAATCATCATGGCAACAGATGAAGGATATGCCCAAATGAAGTGCATGCACCATGCTGGCCAGAACAGATATTTCTGGCCGGCCCGCAAGGACAGTATCTGGTACACGTTCAATTACATTTTAAAATTAATTCCTACATTAATCTTAAATACATTAATTCCTGCTCCTGTTAATGTGACAACACGGCATATAGAAATACAGAACGATGTCTGGTCAAAACTTGTTGGGTAGGCAGACAGGAACGTTACATGAAGTGATCGTTTATCGGGGGTACCACTGATTGTGTTTATGGGGGAACAGAAGATACAATATTAGGCTTTTGTTTATTCTGTTAAGGCCAAAACATGTTTAATAGATCATTTAATTTTGATGTCATTTCAATATCCTTCACTGCATTTCGTTGCACTGTACTTGTACTATTTAATGACAATAAAGTTGAATCTAATTTAATCTAATGTTTTGAATAAAACAATTGGTTTACATTTACATCCGCAGTATCATCATCATTTTTCATTATCTTCTATGTTAAACCTCTCAATGAATCTGTCTCCAAAATGTTCTGATTAGTCATGTTGAATTTAAGGTTTACGAATGTCTCATTATAACTTCATTACACCCATAACTGTAACTTAAAAAAGTATAACCAATAGGTAACTGTTGTCAACCCTGTTACTGAGGTGTCAGCTCTGTTACTGAGGTGTCAGCCCTGTTACTTGTCTAATATTCTAATACAATTAAGAAAATGAAAAGACAAATGTAAAATCAACTCATTTTATATGTTAAGGAAAAGAGACCAATAATCCACTCAAAGAAATTGGGGTATTATTATTTTCGTTCCAAAACAGAAGATGCTGTGTAAGTGCCAATTGTAAATGGACATATTCATTCATGGGAAAAAAAACTAAACTCCTCAATTATCTCACTTTACAAACACACTTAGTGTAATGGGTGGGTGGGTGGGGGGGTATTTTTCATAGTATATCAGATTTGTTTTAAATATGGATTTAAAACCTTTTCAAACAATAATTGATATGGTAACAGGGCTGATGAAACAGACATATGCATGTTGATTATATGTGAACATTTTTTTAAAAAAAAGATAGCCTGAGAGGCACAGTTTTCTGAGGTTAGGATCTATTTCATCCAAAAAGGGGCTTAAAAACATTTAAAACAGTACTTTGAAAATCAAACATTAAGAATGGGAAATGGCACGTTTTCGTATAATGACTCCTCTGCTTGGCCCACCATCTAAAGTTCAATCTTGTCAAGATGGAAATGCTCTTCCTCCATGGTAAGGCTTGTTTACTCCAACAGCTCTCCATCATGGTTGATAACTTCACAGTGTCCCTCCTCCCAGGGTGCAAAGAACTTCGTCATGACCCTTGACAACACCTTGTCAGTCTCTGCAAACATCAAGTTGGTGACTCGCTCCGGCAGGTTCATTCTCTGCAACATTCCTAGAGCCTTACCTCACATAGGAAGTTACAAATCCAGGCACTTGTCTTTTCATGTCTGGACTACTGCACCTCACTATTGGATGGGTTTCCTACATGTGACCCCAGAAACATATTCAGAATGCAGCAGAACGCCAGGTTCTCCCATGTCTCCCTGCTCCTCCACACACTCCACTGGTTTCAAGTTAAAGTTAGCATCCATTTTACTGTGGAACAAGGCGAAATGCCCCTCCTTATCTTCAGGCTATCCTTCAACCATATACCGCTACCTGTGGTCCTTGTCACATCTGGCCTGTTGTCCATCTCACCCCTTTAAGAGGGTAGCTCCCACACAGTCCAATTAAAGCTCTTGCCCTGAACCGCAACAGTGGAACCAGCTTCCCACTGAAGCTGGTACAGCAGTGTCCCATAAATACAAACATCTAAAACCCTATATTTTCAAAGAATACTAAATCCTGTTGGCTAAACACAAAAACAATAGTATAAAACATGTTTTGAGAGGATAATTGACTGTTATGAATGTGACAGTGTCGTAATTTAGTAGTCATTGAAATATTACAGGTATCTTGATCAAAATAAATAAAACATGTTTTTGTCACTTGAAAGGTTTTTAAAAGAACCTTGTACCTAAGGATTGCATAATTACAGATAGCCAGTGTAGAATACTGGGACAGGCACCCACGTACATGTTTATATTTCTTTATCTTAGTTATTTACCTACTGTATTTACTTTATGTATCAGTACTTCGGGGCTAGAAGGTTCAGTCTAATATGATCAAAAATAAATGTTTCAACTAAAGTTGCTCTTTAGGTGTTGCATCAAATGTGAGGTTCATCCGTTTTTTGTTTTTTTTTTAAATCCAGACATTTCTTCTCAACCCCTTTGAACGTAGTATGGTTTCAAGGTCTATTGAATACACTGAAAAAAATATAACACTGATCTAAGAAACCTAAAAAATTTAAGGTAATGATTCACACTTATATTTTAGCAGTTCACCCAATTTAAATCAATCAATTTGGTTCAACATGAATTTTATTAGTAAACCCAGTGTAAGTCCATCAATTGGGTTTAACCTGTTATTTTAAGATGATTCCATAAAGGATCATTTGCATATATCCCAGCATTCCTTTATATACATATATGTGAGTGATACCCACCCATGAGTGTGTTTGTTATTGACAGACCTGGTTGATGCTCTCAACAATCCTGAAGCATGCTTGTTGGATTCTTACAAAACTAGTTCAAGGTGTAAATATCTGATCATTTGGGAAACACTAAATTGATATGGATGAACAACAGCTGGTAATACTTTTTCAGTGTAGGCATTGTTATGTTTGCCTTGCAGGAATGTATATTTCACAAGAATTTATAACTTCTTTTTATCAGTAGCAGTAGCAAGTCATTATCTGAATTTGAGTGTCTGAGAGTTTTAGTTTACTTATTCATAGTTACAGCTGAAGCAATGGAACCGGTTCTCCATAGGATATAACCTTTTTATGCCATCGAATGGCAAAAAATGGCCTTCTTCATCTGGGGATCATTTGCATAAAATAAATACTGGTCATTGCTTTATATACCTTATATATGTATTAGGGGTGTGAAAGTTGACCTGTGAAAAGTAATTGGGAAAAAAAATAATAATAATTATGCTTTACTTACAGTATTTGCGTGTCCATCATTGGTCACGGAATTGGTGATGTTGACACCCAACTGTGTCAATGAAATATAATCTCATTGAGGGAAGCGCTGTACTACAAACAAAGTAGTTAAGGTTTGCTAATTCTCCAGTGTGATTAAGGTTGGGACGAAAGATCGGAGTAATTTTCGAAAAAAAAAAACTGCGAGTTCCTCATGATTCGAAATCGCAAGTATTGAAGTCAGAGTCGGTGGCGTTTATTTCCATTCACCATTCCTGACCACAACAGCCTAGCAAAACTTTACTTCATTAAAAGCAACATGCGTTTATTACTGCTCCTAGCAATGGTACTTACTGTTAAAATGCTACAAGATGTATGTAAAACGGACAGTCTAAACCTACATTTGAATTTGAAAATGTAAATATATATATGCCAATGCTGGTGATTTTTTTATGGGCGATATAGTATGTTTCCTTTGTGAGGCCAGCCTGGTCCAGAGTGCTTCGCTCTTTTTTCAATAAAACAATGGAAAGTAGGCATTCATGGCATGAACTTTGTTTACATGCCACTTTTCTATGAATCTGGTCTAGCAAAAAAACCCATCAGTAATTCCCAGAAAATGAGGCCAACTTGTTTATCCAGTTATAATCATCACTAAAAATGTGTTCTGGGGACTCCTGAGTGGATTAGTAGTTCCTGCCACTGTCTTGTAGTACAGCTGTGTCATTGTGGCCAGGAGTTCAAATTTAAAAACATCCTTGTACCCAACTCCTTCCAAAAACCCAGCTAATGAGATGGCCTGCGGTGCGTCCCCTCCGACCCTCTTCTCCAAGTGGTCCTAGACGCTGTGTGTGTGTGCAAATCCACCTGCTTACAACTTGCTTATAGCATGGTAAGTGACATTTTATTTAAATATGTTATTGATGATTTAAATAAAGGATAATATAATAATAATAATAATAACATAGATCGGTTAGTATCTAACCAGCTACTGGGTTAATGTCAACCCAAATGTGGGTAATGCAATAACCCAATGTATAACAGGCTAAACAAATCTCAATTAATTCAAATAAACCAATGGTAGGTGCTAAAATGTTACTTTTTGAGTTATTTCCAACTCATTTCTCTGTTTTTCTCTACACGTTTTCAAAGGTAGAAGACAAAATGAAGAAAGGGAAATACTTCTTTATGGACCTAATTAGTGAAGATACAGCATGTCTTTCCACGTTTAAAGTGAATGACTATTTATCATCCGCCATACTGTTGAGAAGAACAGGTCATTTTCAAACAAATCATTTCACAAGTCTCCCCAGGCTACTTTTTCATATTCATCCACACTGAAAAATAAGAGAAAAATACTAGAAAGTGTAATGACGTTTGGAAAATAAAATAAACCTGGTTTGAGTTAAGATTGATGCATTCATTTAATCTACATTTATTAGTGTTCCTGTAATATATTAATGCAGACATATTGACGTATTGATAATAATAATAATGATCATTTGAGCAGCTAATCTTTTACTATTATGGGGTACCTCTGCTATTTATTTTTATCAGCAATCAGTATCGTAGCTTACTTTCACCCCTGAACTTAAGATGTGTAGTTACTTCAAAAGAAATTCACCCATTGTCCTTTCAATAGATTAGTATGTTCCTTTAGTACCTATTATAATGGAGGTATAGGTAGGGTCGAAATACCATGGTGACAAAGCATATGTATTCAGATTTTGTGTCTCTCTGTGGTTTTCTTCTTTTACTCAAATCATTTTCACTCCACGAAACCAACAATGCTGCTCTGTCGTATTTAAAGGCATACATTGTGTTTGGTTGCCTTGGAGGCCATCTGAGGCTTTCAGAAATTAGCACTTGTTAACACCTTAATACGGTAGTGTCTAAGTGGTAACAATCACCAAGGCCTATTACCTGACATCCGAACCTCTCCCTCCCTGTCTCTTTCTGGCCACTTCCTTTGTCAGCACAAATACACATTTCATTTAGGAGGGTTTTGTCTTTTGTAAGTGTCAAGTCTCCAGCCTAACAAAAGCATGTCACATCAAGGCATGCCTATCCATTATTTTGTGTGTAATAGTGGTGCTTTATGTGATTCAATTTTGGTGATGGAGGCTGCATCATTGTAAGCTCTCTGGAAGGGATCACTGGAGGATCTAATTAGCCTCTACACCATTGACAATTATCACTTTCTAGCTTTGGGACAGTTGCAAATGGTGGAGGCAAGTGTGAATTGTCATGGCATGGGGGAACAGAATAGGAAAGGTTTCCATTTGGGATTTAGCAGAAGACAGAGTAGCCCTTAAACAGGGGTGGGACAAACAAAAGATCAGTGATGGCATTTTGAAAGCCCAGGTCAGGATGTATAGTTTGAGCATAGCATGAAGGTCAGTAAGAACATTTCCTGCTGCTCCTCCATAGCATGCTCTCGTAGTGTATATATTATTTGGTGCAAAGTGACATGGGAAGGCTTTGAAAGATTGAACACCAAGTTATGCTTTGCAGTAGTAGGACACCTACAGTAGTAAGTGAAGCCTGAGATATTTCTTTACCTCAGGCTTGCCGTTAGAGAGTTTGTCCACTGTACACAACTAAAACTTTAAGTTGTAATGTCATCCAACACATACACACTTTCTGTAGAAGCTATTTTATAAATATTCAAAACCTACCTCTGAAACACAAATGCACTGACTGGCATGATAAATAAGGAAATGTTTTCAGCCCTCTCAGTGCCCTCTCTCATTCTCATTTTTCTCCTCGTCATCATTCATTTGTGATTTATTAAAGTGGCTGGTGAACGTACAGAGAGAACGTCATTATCAGGTTTCAAACAAGCTTTTGACAAATTAGAATGCAATTTCTTTTCATCTGGCTCGAAACTCATTTTGATCCTCTGAACAAGAGCAATAGCAATCAGAGGGAGATAGATTGGCTTTTCAGACTTCTATTCAGCAGGCTAAGTCTTTCAAATATGTCTCATCAGCTACAAAGTGATCCGCCAAAGATGAGAACGACATCTTTTAAATCAGTTGTAAAGGATTGCTGGCTGTTTTTTCTAGCTTGGCACAAAAGATCAAAGATTAGTTATTGCTATGGAAAGCTTGAAAGTTTCTCAGGCCTATACTGACGGTGTATTTATTTTCAAGAGCTTATAGGGGTGTCTGCAATAGACAACTTACTGTGTATTTGTTTTTTAAACAAACAAAAAAACAACCAGGAGCGTGTGTGTGGGTCTATGTGTTCCTGTGTGCACGCACATGCACAGGAATAAAAATTTCGATTTGAATGTTCACTCTTCAGGCAGCTCAATCATTTGTCATCCTGGGAAACAAGTATCAATTAAAATTGACTCGCTATAGTTTTTCTACATTAAATCACATTACATTCATATTTATAAATGATTGAAACACCCTTCTTATTTTCAATAAATGCTCATTTTACATAATGATTTCTGAAATCACACATAATGGCATTGCCTTTTAATTAAAGTAGGGACTAATGTGGTGATCTTAGACTTTTCATAAAAAACAAGAGGAAAATCGCTTGTCATTGTTGTTTTCTCTCAACTCTATTTACATTGCAAATGATCTGTGAATAAAACTTCGTTTTTTAAATAGTGATTTCCTACTGTACGCAAATGATTAGTGTCACTTACAACTGATAGTTGAAGTATTTTCTAATTCCACACCTTAATGGAAATATACAATATAGCAAATTGGTATCACACTACAAAACTGTTCATAAATAGCTTTTTAATTATAATGTAATTTAACTGGGTAATGACCTTTGAATTTATTCAGTATGTCTTTAACTCTATCCCCTTCATTTCAGGTCATGACAAAAAAAAAAAATACTTCAACATCAGTTGCATTTAAAGAGGCCTGGAACCAAATAGTTTACCAATATTAATGTGGGTTATTTGCTAACCTCACCCTGTATCTGTTTGTGCTGTTGGCCCACCTCCCAATGCTGTGACACCTGTTAATGTTCTGACAATGACGATGGATGGAAAGACAGCAACAGATGAACTAGACTAGGTTAAACTTCTAATGACAACCCCCTCTTTCTTTCCTCATTCCTTTGGCTGTAGAACTCTCCTGTTTTCCTCCCTACTCATCAAACGTATTGATTCCCGTCACAAGTGATGATTTATATCAGATGATTTGAAGGTCACAGTGATTCAAACAGGATTGGCATGTTTTCCTGGGCTCGTCTCTTTCCCCTGCTGTGGGCAGTATTGACTTGCTCCAACTCAATCAGGAATTTAGCACAGACTAGAAATGATAGTACGGACATGGCAGCTGAGAAGGGCTGATAACACAGAGAAAAAGTCTAAACTAAAACTCCTCACACCCATATAACACCACTTAATAAACTATCATGTGAAATAACTCTACTCACAACATTATAGTTTATAAAGTGGTATTAACAAACTACCTACTAAATATGTTTTTGTTTACTTTTTGTTGATGTTTACTGTAGAATTTACTGTAGTGTTTTTGCCGTTGTTTATTATAGTATTCATTGTGCTGTTTTTGCGGATTCATTCAATAGTATTCACTATTGTGTTTTGTTTTTGACGAAATTGGGGGACGATATTGGGGTTTCTCCTTAAGGAAACCTTTTGGACAAAGACTAAGAGCATTTGTCATGTAAGTATGTAGGTTGGACTGGATTTTGAGCAGATATCTTAGGTCTCAATAGCTTAAAGGAGGTTGCATTCAAATTGTAGGACCACCTAGAAAAACAGCAACTATACAGGACATATATATGTGCAAGCACTTTCAGAATTGACATACAATATTTGTGACGTTGCTAGCAAATCTCATTAATGTTAGTCAGTATTTAGTACGAATTGTGTACTATACTCCAAAATTCTAAAGAACTACATGATAAAGAAAGATATTACAGTGTGTAACATTATACAATATTCTACTACTGGGTGTAGTATAGTAATCAACACTATACAAAACAATCTTATATAATAATAATAATAAGTAATAATTAATACTAACTAATAGTAATTATTACTTTACGTGGTCGAGGCATACTATAGATTGTAGTAAACTATTATGTATTCATGCAGCATGATATGCTGTGGTGTAGTGACATGGGGAGGGCTTATAGCAGAGCTTGCAGCAGGAGACAGAACTTACATAACTAGGGGTTGAACGACGGTGTAGATCAGTAGTGTTTGTAAAGGCAATCAAAGAATCGAAGTTGATGAAACTAAGGGTATTTTGTCCACCAACTAGCTGCCTAGGTCTGTGCACTTACGACAAAGAAAAATTATCCATAATTATGTGTTTGACATTGAATGGAGAGCTAGAAATGCCAAGAATAGACTATAACTACAACTAGCCAGACACAGAGACCCATTGCTCAGTGCAGCCTGCCAGGAAGAATGTTAAGGGCTAATGTTACATTACAGGTCCGGTCTAAGAAACTCTTTGTGGCCAGACATTAAAGGTTAGCAACCAGAAAGAGAAGATCACTGAACAGATGAGGGATTGCCACAGTGTGATATGAGTGTATGAGATTTTCAAACAGTGAAGGCAGAGGCAGTCTACCTCTCACGGCCAACCCAGTTGTGATATGACACAATTGATCAATATTCCTTGACTGATTCATCCGTAATGGAAATGGAGCAGGTAAATAAAGTGTATTTACACGGCAAAAAAACAGGGAATGCATGCAACCTTTGAGTCTTCCCCTCCTGTAGATTTATATCACCTGGGAGTACATGGTTCATAAACAAACAATAAACAATTTCATGACTAAATTGCCATGACGACGAATCGCCAAGGAGATGGTGTCTGTGAGTAGTGATAACACAGTTTCAGTCAAATGGGTCCGGGTACTCGTATAGAATAGTGAACAGCTCAGGGTACAGAAGCGGCTACCCAACCAAAGGCCTTTTCACACTGCATTGTTCTAAGCCCTGGGCTATCTTAGCCCCAGGCTAAGACTGACCCTGGGTTAGCTTAGCCTGCGTTCACACAAGAGTTTGTTAACCTCGGCTAAGGTTTAGCCCTAGGCTAAGGATTCACACTGGTAGTCCTAAGCCCTGGGCTAACGGACAAATACGACACAATACCATTTCACAAGCTGCAAATGTTACGTTCTCGCCGACATGCGAAGAATGTTACCATAGCCTACATCACTAACAAATAAACAATGTTACGCTACCGCGATTTCATTAACGACATGACATCGGTTGATCGAGATGCCCACCCTGTCGGTATTTGCTTGGACAACTTTGTTAAAACTAGAGAAAAACGTTAGTCAACCTTCATTCTTTCGATTTATTTGCAAGATTTACATCCAAAGAAAGCTGCAATAACTACTTCGCTAAGATTTGGCAGGTGTAACGAAACGACAAAAGTTCACAGAGTGAAAGGACCAAAACGCAGCTGTTAGTAACAGCGCGTATGTCAATTAAGTGAAAAGGCAGGTTTTGTGATTGGACAATAAACGTTCTATGGTTTTATTCTTGACCCCGTTTCACAGTGGTTATTTTGGCACTGTGTTTCTGGGGCTAGCCACGAAAAGTCAGTGCTAACCCTGGTCCGGAGCAGGGCCAGCTAGCCCCAGGCTAAGGGTGGTGCTAGCCCACTTCAAAATATGCAAGTGTGAACACTTGCTTAGCCCTGGGCTTAGGAGGCCCTTAGCCCAGGGCTTAGAAAGTTCTTAGCCCTAGGCTAAGGTGCAGTCTGAACACGCCTAAAGTGACAAAAAGGCCAAGGTCTTTCCAGGCTATGTTATAATATTGGAATATTAAGATGATGTAGGTTGTGAGGTATTCAGTATCTATATTTCTGCACTGAACATCCTACAGACAACCACTATAGACCTTTCAAGTAACATTGTCCCCTGGTTCAAATTGCTGCCACATCACTAAAGCCTATTCATGCCTGTTGGTAAGGTAATCAGATCAACCTTTTGCCAATTTGAGTTTTTTTCCTGTTCGTTGGGATAAAGGGGATGTTTGAGAATTGGACCATCATTATGAAGGCACATAAGACAAACTACATGTACTTAATTTGAAAGAAATAGACATCTAGGAGAACTGTTATAGGGGACTACAACTTTTTTTTAAATTAAAGGAAATAGTTTTAGACATAGTTTGAGTTACATTTTAACTAGAATGTTATGTTTTTCTAAAGTATAATTATATTTAATAATCAGGATGTAATTTAGTAATTTGGGGTGAAAGTGTACAAAATCCATGCCAAAATATAAAATATATTTAAAATAAACCAGTGGGCCCAAAACAAAACATTTTGGTCTTCAGAATGAAAATTAATTCCGCTGCATACAGACGCACCATGGTTCTGTAATTTAATTTGTTAAACTAGTTTCATGAAAATCCCTTCACTTGATAGTGCATATTGTTTCAGTGATTCTACAACTTGTTACTTCACATGGTGAATTTAACTTTGGTATTATTGTCATGTTTTCTAGCTTCCCAGACCCTCAGGTATACATAACCTAACCAGCCAGCTGGTACTGAGACAGCATTGCATTGTGGGTTTTGTAGTCAACTTCAGTCTTAACAGATTTAAACAACACTGCATACTAAGTAATTATAACTATGAAATGCACAAAAATATTGCAACATATAGAGTTCTTACATATTTGCGTTTGTTCAGAGTGGAGTGCTTTTTGAAGAAGGCTTGCTAGCCAACTTCCGGAGGTATTGATAGAGATATGAGCTTTTCCCAACTTTACGCTTCAGTTGCTTTTGGGAATCGATACCTTTCGCAAGTGTGACAAGCCTATTAAATTAGTCTGTCTAGCATTTGTTTTCCCTTTCTCTTTCTTTCTCTCTGTCTCTCTTTCTGACTCAATGTCCTTGAGATGCATTATGCACCACAACACTAAATCACCTCATCCAACAGTTATGGCTGATTAACATGTTGCAGGCACAACATTATCAAAGGAAAACAATGCCTCACTGTCAAATTAGCAGAGGGCCTTTTAGACAACATGGAACAGGAAGGAATAAAAGGGTTGAAAATGTACTGGTTAAACCTGTCATACACACACTAAAAGAAACTCTAAAACCTGACCCTGTTTAATACTCTTGTATTACTTCCCAACATTTTAAGTATTTCTTACTTACAGCACATACTGTACACAGAGAGAAATAAAGACAGATGGAGACTTTGAGAAATGGGGTGTAGTGGATGCATACTTTAACAGATCAATGTTTTATTTATCGTATGGCTTTAGCCGTATTTTAGGCTTATATACCCCTGCTAACCAGATTTGTTTTTTACTATTAGGATTAAACTATAAAATGAAGTCAACATCAGAGAGGCTCAGACCCATCACATTGACGCAGGATTTTTTTTATTTTATTGATCATAGATTTGTATCATGTCATGCGTTACGTTCCAGAGGATGTGTCATTTTATCTGTGACCCAAATGATTTCATCTCAAATAGCACTGTATTCCCACCAATGCTGCACTATAGGCAGTAGGATGTCATTTGGGAGGCATACATTCTCTCTAGGTGGTGTGGTGTGAGGATTTGAATATTTTACGATTTGGCTGCATCAACATCCCATCAGCACCAATTAGTCAAGACACCAGATAGGCCTTTGCATTCTCTTCTCTCCCAGCACACTGCAATTGGTCCTCTGAATGTCACCATACATGTTTTAAGTTGCAGCAAATATTCTCATAAAACGAAAACTGTCCATTCATAATTGATTATAAAATGCTTGTTTCTGGGTCCAACAAAACGTCACCTGATGTTACAGTAATGTTCCAATAACAATTTTTTTTTCTTCTTTCTGTGGAACTGACAGCTTTTTAGCAACATGAAATGATATTCAAATTCATAAAAAATACACCCCCAGGAATAAAATGACTTTTTACATTCCTATTTACATTTTCAGTGAGCGCAAAGATATAGCCATTTTCACGTTTTCACACTTTCTTCGAATGTCATTCAGTATGGCATTTGTGAAAATGCCATAGCAATATTGAGTCCAGAAGCCCATGCTTTGGACAAATAATTGGCACTGTAGTAAATAAATGTCCAGGCCTGGACTCTATTGAGACCAGTGTGCCACAAGCAATCACAGTTACAGCAGGCCTATTGGCTAATCCCATTTTCCACATGGGCCTTATCATTCGGTTTAGACTGAACTGTGTGTTTGACAGGCAGTAGCAACGGTGCAACTTCAAGTCATTAGAAAGTAATAGAAAAGTTTCTCATTATGACAAGATTGTATCTTGTGTCAACACAGACAATCACTAGCATCAAATTTGAGACTCAGAGTTCTGTGAATTTTGCTTTGGACTTGATGCAATGATAAGGAACAGACCAGTGCGTGGAATTTACATAGATCACATTCAGAGGAGGCATCTGTCAGAACCGAAAAATCCATTGTAATGAGTTGTGGAGCCTGGCCACGCCGGTGGGGACACTAGGTGGCTGTAAACTACGTGGCTGAGCTACAACCGCAGGGGTCGGTGGACCCCGTCAACACACTTAAGCCCAACACTGAGCAAGCTGCTACAATGGGTGGGACTGTTTCACTGGGAATCACGGGTGCTCCTCATGGCAGAAAGAGAGGCGACAGAGGGGACACATGAACCACAAATGCCCGACAGCAGCTGTCAAGGAAAAACCCAATTTGGAGACCGTAAAAAGGTCAGAGATGCACATTTCATGAAGGGTGATATGTAAATGAAGAGGGACATGCCAATTCACTTTTTCATGTCAAAGGATAAACAGACACCTGTCAACCTCACCTGTTAACCATAGATAGGCCTCAAACCCCTTAAGAGACTCGGGTTCCCATTCCAACCCTTTCCTGTGGGAAAAACTGGTTGAACGTTTGTTTGCTGTAAGGGTGACCATAGTTAAGCTGGCCAACAAATGTTTTTCTAGTAACCATTAGAAAGTAATCTGGCTATGAGGACTGTGCACAAGCTACTACTACATCCATTAATACTAATACTAATACTCCTATTAATACTACTACTACTGCTACTAATACTCCTACTCCTATTAATACTACTAATACTGCTACTAATACTTCTACTCCTAATACTACTACTACTACTGCTACTAATGCTGCTACTCCTATTAATACTAATACTATACTACAGCTACTAATACTACTACTCCTATTAATACTACTAATTATAATAATTATATTACTTCTGCTACTAATACTACCACTGCTACTAATACTACTACTGCTACATACTAGTACAGCAACTACCTGGTGGCACAAAGGCTGTTTCTGTTTCTACGCTCAGACAACCCTTGCCTGATATTTGCAAATGAAGCTGTCCTTCCATTCTTGCTATATTCACCATAATGCAATAGTTTTCCTTCATATTATGATTACAATAACTGTAGGCAGGTTGAAGTAATTTGCATCCAGGGTGGGACCAGGGAATCTGGTCAAAATGCATATACAGTAAGAGATACATTGCATTATTGTATAGATGCTACAAATCTCAATCAGATGGTGACGAGATTGTCTTCATCAGATGATGATAGCCACGTTAATACAAAGTGAAACCAATGATTATGTGCTGCTAACAGCTCTTTCCCTCTAATATCCGACTGCCCTTTACTGGGCTCAAACTAGTTATTCTCTAATCGCAAACACATATTTCCACCCCTCCTTGACAACATACCAAAAGTTTTAGTTATACAAAAGGTACTGATTTGGATGGCTCCATCTGCAAAATTTCCAGCTAGGTGTGAAGTGAACTTAAGTTAGGTACATTCTCAACTCTGTTTGTGCTGTGTACTGAGTTAGCATGTCCAAAGGCTATTCTCTATATGAGGGTGTTGAACAGCACTGTGTCCATTTGTAGCGAGTTTCTAGGAGCTAGGGCTGCTCTGCCAGCTCTGTCTCAGTGATTTCTGGCTCCGCAGTGAATCTTAGAAGACATCCCATTGGGATTTTCCCTGAAGGTTTATGAGACTTGCAATAATAAAAAGCTATGTTGGATGGGGTATAAATTTGTTTTTTGTTTAAAACACTTTTTGCAAATAACCACTGTTGCTGTGATTTGTGTGAGATTGTTAACATTTAAATGATTAGCTGACTGCATATTTTGTCTCTTTTATGGTAGTAAAATATAACAGGAAGTAAAATTGGGAAACCCTCTCACGACGTTGCACAAGGATACATCCAAATGGCACCCTAGTCCCTCTATGGTGAACTAATTTTAACTAGAACCCTATGAGTTTTTAAGGTGAAAATAGGGACATATCACAGTAATAGCTGAAGAATCAGGAATGGGACATAGTAAACGACAGTTTGTGTTTTCACAGCTTTGGCTTCCAAATGTGAGACAGTGTTCAAACAAGATTATCTGAAAATTCTTAACATTTTATACAATATTACATTGCACGCTCACCAGATGATTTAGGCGGTACATTATGTAGTGAATGCAGCACCAATTACCCACTGTTGAACATTTCACTGGTTCCCAGAGCATCGGTTGCCACTAATATTAATTATAATGTAATTTCTTTCCTTAGGATGATATCATAGCAAATCAGGTGCAACTAGAGTCACAAGTCATTTAAATCGTGACTTGATTCCTGGTCTTGAGTTCTAGAACACTGCTAAATGGTACCCCATGTGAGGGGAATCATTTAAAATGTTTTACTTTGTTAGAATAAAATTTAAAATTTTGTAATTCAGTTGATTTATAAATGTATCTCTGAGCTAAAACCGAGAATTGACTTTGCAACAAAAAATATTTCCGAAAGTGAAAAAAAAAGTTTACAAAATGATTCTATGGATGTGGAAAATACCCCGTAGGGTTTCCTGGTTCTAACTGAAGCCAAAAATGGGTCTACCTGAAAAAAAAAAGGTTAATAATGAGAATTGAAAAGAATAATGGATCTTCAGTGGGGACAGCCAAATAAGCGTTTTCCCCAAAAAGTTATGTCTCTTCATCCCAGTGTCCTTCTTACTTTGCTGTGCCATGTCTTCATGTCTGAGATGTATGGTCTCTAATGGTTGTTCTTACGCACCACGTGAAAATGGAGTGTCTGGATGCAGCCTGTAGCCATTGTACATAGGCCATATAACTCTAACAGCAGAGGTTTCTTATTGCTTTTGTAAACTGGTTGCCAACGCAGTTAGAAAAGGAACTACACATTTACATTTAAATTGTTATTTTTAAAAAAAACAAGATGATTAATGAATACTTCTGCCAGATAAAGTCATGTTCCTAGACTGGTTGCTATGCAACATAACCATAGGCTATCTAGTTGCTAGCTAACACTATGCCAAAAAGTATGCATTAGTGTTACTTCTAAAGTGGCTAACAGAGCCATTTGTGAATGTTTATATGAATTTTGGGCACTGACTGAAAGATTGTGCTGTATTACCTGTTGTTGTTTTGTCCTTGTTGTTCTTGGTTCCACGTGCCTAGAAATGAATGCTGACACTTCGTTTGGCTGAGGTAAAAGCTGCTGGTGTTGTGACTGACAATAGCGCTAAATTGCTCTGAGATTTGTCTTAAGTAACTTTCGAGAGGGATTATGTTTTTGTGTCTGCTGGTAGACATAATTTTTTGTGCTTCAGGTCCAGCATCAGACATTCAAGTCCAGCACATGAATCTGTGATGTCCTAGCTATTTTGCATTTTTTGGCAACATTGTTCCAATGGTTTTCATTTCCATAAGCTTCTTTGTTTACTTGCATATCCAAATACAAAACAGAATAAGCTATAATAAGACCCACAATATACAGTAAATATTGTCGGGGTAAATAAAAATGACATACTGTATCTCATTCTCGTTGGTACATATTTTAAGTGAGAAGGATTCTGTCCTTGCCTCTTTGCCCAAAATGTAATTGAAAGTCAAATCACACTTTGTTCAGCTAACTCTTGTGTGTTTTGGTGTTCAAAGCCTAGATTGTTTGATAAGCAGTATATCAGTTTTTATTGTTGTGTGGTGGGCAGCTTTGTCATGCCTTTTTTACCACAATTAATTTAATCTACTTCATTCAATGTCATCTGTCAATGTCAACTGTGCATCTGTCAGTGAAGAAACTAAATGCCCACTTTGATTCACAGTGTTGTTTCGATTTTTATTTATGTAAATATGTCTTTTACACATTAGCATGTTAACCTTTAGTAGATAATCATTTTTGTTGTCATTTTTTGTTATATTATCCATGCAGTGATATCAAGTGATATGAAGTTGCTAGGGTTGCCTTATCACCCTTTTCTTATCTGGATCATCTGACCTTGTTCAGCCTATCACATGCCTGATTTGGTTGGTCACAATCCTCTTAACATAGTCCATTCTCTAGTTCTAATCAGGGTCACAGAGATACAGGAAATCAAAAGATCTCAGAAACACCTGAACTAATTCCTGGACCTATTCCACACATTGACCATCTTCCATATTAAATCGGTTTCTGGGCATAAAACCACTTCCACTTGTCCCTCTTTTGTAAAGCTGTGATATTTGTCTATTGGCTGTGCAGTAATAATCGTGTCCTGCTGGTCGTTACCCATCAATTTATAGGAATGCCAGGAAGACTACTTCCATTACTAAACAGGCAAATCATTCAAAGCCCATTACATTTACTCTTTTTCAGTAGTAAATTAGAATGATGCATAGGAGTAAAACAACAGTGTGGAACCTGGGAATAGCATTTACCGCTAGTGTGAATAAAAACAAATTGTGAAACACAAATTTAACTTTGTTAAGCAACTAGTTTATTTTCTGTGTAATGGGCTTCCATATCCATTTTTACTGCAAACATATTCAGTTTAATTTTACATCAATAGATCGATAGGCATGGTACAGCAAAACCCAAACCAAGTCTAAATAGTTTGTAGTACCAATCCTGAAACAGCCACCAAAAACAGAATACATTTGTATCCAGCTGTGAGTCCCAGACAAACATTGTGAAGACCAGTTTAATCTCAGACTTGGGCTTTCAGATTTTGACTGAGAATTTCAGAGTTTGTGATCTTGTCAATTCCTGAATGTTTTAATCTGATAAAAGACGGCAACACCGTCCAGTCCATGCTATTAATAGAGGAATACCTTATGTAGGCAGATTTACAAGAGACAGACACACAGTGAAACAAAAATGACCTTTCTACCATAAACACAAAAGGAGCTGTGGATAAAACAACTTAATATCAAACTTCTTAAGATCAAACTTTAATGGCAATTATGGGGTCTTGGGGGTCCTATCGGATGGGATATTACTTATTGTAAGAATAGGGGTGTACAATTTGAATTGTAAGGGGATGATGGTGTGAAACAACTTTTTACATATTATCCTCCCCTCACAATTTTGTAATGTCCAGTCCGCAATTATGTACTTGCCTTATAGCTGTTCTGCTTGATGCTGAAACATTGGTGTTTTACCCAATAAATCACTGGGAACTTATAATTAACATGCGACTGTCCTTATTTGTATGCAGTATGCTACCTAATATGACAACCTGAATCTCTTGCCTGAGAGGATAAGCCAGTACACAAAAGAGTACATGTTATATATGCAAGAGTACAACGTATTTATGTTACACAGCATTTAGCTAATTCAAATAAAGAGTAACTTGAGAGGTACCATCAAAGAGAGAAAGGTACACAACACAGTGCATGTAATATCTGCATAAATGCAGTGTAACTACTAGAGGGTTATGCTGAACATACTAGCAAGTTAAAATGATTAGCTAGTTAATGGATTTAGCTAGTTAAAATGATTGGCTAGTTAATGGATTTAGCTAGTTAAAAGGATTAGCTAGGTAATGGATTTACAGTAGCTAGTTAAAATTATTGGCTAGTTAATGGATTTAGCTAGTTAAAAGGATTGGCTGGAGTCTGACTTGTGGCACATACTTGTTACTATAGACTTACAGAGGCTGATTTGGGTCACATACTTGTTACTGTAGACTCACAGAGGCTGACTAGGGGCATACACCTGTTACTATAGACTTACAGAGGCTGACTAGGGTCACACACTTGCTACTGTAGACTTACAGAGGCTGACTTCTGGCACATACTTGTTACTATAGACTTACAGAGGCTGACTAGGGTCACACACTTGTTACTATAGACTTACAGAGGCTGACTTGTGTCACATACTTGTTACTATAGACTCACAAAGGCTGACTAGGGGAACACACTTGTTACTATAGACGTACAGAGGCTGACTTCTGGCACATACTTGTTACTATATACTTACAGAGGCTGACTTGGGTCACATACTTGTTACTATGGACTTACAGACGCTGACTTGGGGCACATACTTGTTACTGTAGACTCACAGAGGCTGACTTGGGGCACATACCTGTTACTGTAGACTCACTGAGGCTGACTTGGGGCACATACTTGTTACTATATATGTACAGAGGCTGACTTGGGTCACATACTTGTTACTATAGACTTACAGAGGCTGACTTGGGTCACATACTTGTTACTATAGACTTACAGAGGCTGACTTGGGGCACATACTTGTTACTGTAGACTTACAGAGGCTGACTTGTAGCACATCATGCAAATGCAATTGGGAATGTGGAAATTTGAAACAAGTATTAGTTGCGTTACCTCTTTACTTACAGATTGTAATTACCACCATATGTTGTAAGTACAACGTAAATGTTAATTATTAAAATTATTTAAAAATTGCAAACGTGTAACAGTGTAATTACATGTGTAAATACACTGTAATAATGACCACTTCGTGCTAATTAAATTTTCAACAAACACACTAAACCTTCAAAGCATGGTTAAAATGTTGTTTTTTATCTCATGGATAAAGGTCATTAGTCATTGTATCTTTAGCTTGTTCCATAAATTTGAGAGTGGTTTCATTTCTCCAGCCCCATCCATTAGCTGCTTATTAAAACAAGTGTCAGGGCAACCGTTTTGTCCTCCTTCCAATCCTAGACTGCAGATTACAGGGTGGAACTCACTTGACTACAGCCCTAGCTCCAAATGTATTCCAAATAGCACCCTATTACCTAGTGCACATCCTCTGACTTAAAACCGATGAGTCCAGCTCTGTAGGAATTAGTGTGCCATTGGGGATGCATACAAGCAGTACGGTGGAGAGGTGCAGTAAGAGACAGTAAGAGTCTCTTTCAATTTGTCTGATTAAACTACAATGAATAGTCTGTCTTCTGAATTACGCAATAGTTGTGAGATTGTCCTGTGCAATTTAAAAATACTCATTATTGTGATGTTAACAATATGGAAGGAACCCCATGTTCTCCCTTTCAGATTTAATGAGGTGAGGGCAAAGCGGAGACACGATGAAATCACATTCTATTTTCAGCCTTAATGAGTTTGACAAAGGCAATCATAGAAAGCAAAGCAAAAAAGATGATACCGTTTAATTGACCTTTTTGGTCATTGACACTTAGCCCCTGTGTATGAAATGAAAAGGGACCCGTAGACAAATGGGAGCGTTTAGTGTACCGGAAAGGTGAATGTCTGCCTGTAAAAGGTTAAAGATAACTGAAAAGCCGGACGTCGAGAAGTATCTGGTGCGCAAACCGTCAAGGCATCGGTGACAAACAGGCAATGATCCCCGCAAGGCTGCGCTCAAGTCAACAGGGCAAGCCAAGCGCACACGTAAGCCCACCCAGGCATCTGCAGCTGGAGGTCCTGGCACTGTCATTCACACAGGGCTGTGGACTACTGTCACAGACAAGCTACGTTTTCATTTCACACCGTGTCCTTGACACAAGCTTGAAAGAGGCGGTGAGGGAACATTTAAAGCGACCCCTACATCCATTCCTGGCTTGATTTCTGGGAGGCTTCGTTTTTCATTTGCTATTCAACAGCCTAAAGCGGGCTCTCTCTCTCTCTCTCTCTCTGTCTGTCTTGGATTTGTGGGTCTACTTTTTATGTTCCGGATTAGATGTAAAAGTTAGGTGGAGATTTTTTTTTTTACTTGGAGTGTCTCGCTGTGCCTGCCTTGTTTTAAAGGTCAAGCTGAAGTTAATTGCTTCTACAATACTATGATATAACTACAGTAATGAGCCTGCCTTTAAACACCAGCTCTGTGTCTTAAATGACATCCTACTCCTTAAATCATGTATTGCTTTTGACCAGAGCCCATGGAGCTCAACTCTATAGTAGGGGTGACATTTGGGACACATAGCAAGAAAGATAGCCATCTTCAAACTCCCCATGCAATTCTAACACGAGATATTTAATTCTGAGAACTGTGTTCACTAACTATATATAGAGAGAGTTGTATTATGAAGCTGGTCGAATGAGTCTTTCATGGCAACTATGGCGAAGAACATCAAATATTTTTGTGTATGATGTCTATGATGACTAGATTCTGCAAAAATACTGTAAAGCGCTTACTTTTTCAAATATAAAATTGCACAACAATATCAGAAAACCAAATGAAAAACATTCCGTTAAAAAAGAGAGGAGTTAAAACCAAACAGGTGGAGATGGATTTGCTCATGATAAGCAGAAGAAACACCATTTCAAAAACACCCGTTTGGTTATGATTGCTGTAAGTGAGCTTCACTACAAAATGTTAGTCAGAAAGGTCTTCAGTAGGCCTTCAATATGTCAGACAGTCTGTCAACGTAAAATCAAGTCTGTCATAGTTAAATTCTACTAGAGAAGTGATTTTCCCACATGTCATTCCATAACAAAAAAAAATGGTTTGAAGTGTCTGTGAAGTGTGACAAACAATTACTGGATTCTGAAAGCTAAGAGGGATGAGAGGCTGGTAGAGCCTTGCAGTCTGTCTAGGTGTTTTGAAAAGTTATCTCAAAGGTCTTTCACCCCTTCTGGACATTCCCTATGAAATTCATCTAATCTGAAATGTGTTCTTACAGAGTAACAATATGCAGATTATGGTTTATGGTGGAAATGGTGTACTATGTCATGTATGTGCCGACCTGTGCCCTATGTCATCAAAACCAATCACTATCAAACTTGGAATTTCATGGCTAACTTAGGTACTGCCCCTTTGTGGTTCTACTTATGCTGTATATTATGCACAGGAAAAAAAAAACATACCCATTCCAAAATGGAAGGTTTAAAAAAAGAGATTGCTATTCACAAGTCTTGGACTGCATTTTTAATGTTAAAAGTTCAAATAACTGTTACTTCACTGTCTTGTTCATCATAGAGAGGATGTAACTAAACTTTACAAAGTAACCATTGCTTTGTCACTTCATTTCAGACACACTTAAAATGTATGAAATTAACAAGAGCGAACAAGAAGACAACCATCAGGAATAACAATAACGACAACAGCCTTCGTTGCCTGCTTTAGCCAGACACCTCCACTTCATGGCTGTTGTCTAGCAGACTAAATCTGATAAAATGAATAAATACATGGATCCCTGTAGTTTTCCCTCAAGCTATATACGAGGGTCAAATTAAATGGTGGTGGAGCTCTCATTAAAAATGCTCAGCTCAAACTCTGTGCTGACTCAAGGCCTCAGGGCAGAGAGAATTCAGCCACATGGAAGACTACTAAACTAAGAAACTCCTGTGAAGGTGGGCATTTTTCTTAGCAGCAAAATGGCTTTGGAACTGTTCATGTAGAGTATACTAAAACCAATCAGTGGATGTACAGTATCATACATCATAAATAAACTACGACTGCAGGTGAAATTATATGCATTCCTCTTCAGCAGCTTAAAAGATTCACATAGCCAGTTAGTTATACATAAATAACAAAACATGCAGAAAAGCTGCTGTCCTGATTTTTTTTTTATGTAACTAGGTCACAAAAGCCAACCTATGACTCACAGATCAGGAAATGCAGTCGGTGAGATGATGCACATTCGACTATCTTATTGACATTTCTTGACTGGGAAAGATGTTGTTAGATGCACTGACAGGCTCTTCACTGGCAGAAATCACTGTTTCTCGTGTTTACATCTAAAAAGTATAGTTAATAACAAACAATAATATTTTTTTTGAAGGGCCCTTCCCCTCATTCCATCATGGTATTGACCAATTCAAGCCAGAAGAGTCCCTTGACTTACAAAAACTGTAAAAGCTATATGTTATATATATTTCAAAGCTCAAAAATCTTTTCATTGGCTTAATGGTTCCTTAAACAAATATGAGTTTGTTTTCTCACATGAACAGAAAAGTGAACTGTAGAATTTTAGCAACCAGTAAATTACAGGGATTTCGCTAGCCCATTACCATTGCTCATTTGAGAAGAAATAATTACATGAATTAGTGATGTTGATAGAGGACAGGGAGGGTGCCAATTTACTATTTCATAACAGCAGACGGTACGCATTCTATTGACCAATAGGAAATCTGCATTTAGGATATGCACGCAAAATAATTTTGGGCGAGTAAATGTTGAAACATTATCATTCTACTGTTACCTCATATACATTATGGGCAATTTCTGATATTACTGTGCAAAAATGATACATAAGGCCCCTTTAAGAATTACCTCATAACTAGCAACAACTGAAGATGGATGCAAGTATAGGAATTGATGGAAAATCACCAGAGAAGATGAAAATAAGTGCTTAATTTTGACATTTTTAATCTGTCTCAAAAGTATTGGAGCTGTGAAACAGGAGAACTAAGTATGAAAAGTCTTGTCATTTTTATTTGTGAAATCAAAACGTGAACAAATACCCTTATATAAAATCTGAGAAACTATACTTTAACGTCAAAGTAATTCTTTGTTTTCTAAAATAGAGTCTGGGTCGGTAAAAACCGCTGGGATCTCAGAAAGTATCTCAAAGACCCTGCACAGGTGAAGAAAAAGCTGTGTCTGGTTTAGTCTTGAAGTAGTATTAAAGAGTGTTTAGAGTTGGTTAGGAATGTATGGTTGTCTTCGAAGTGATCCTGACGTATGGATATTGGACACTGAAGATATTTCAAAGCCAAGCTTCCACATCCCATTAAGCTTTGATGTAGATTCCATGTAGATATTGTTTTTTCACAGACACTTTTGAATATTTTTGCATGATGCTTTTATATCTGTGTTTAGTGTATTTAATTCCATCCTTGTTCTTTGTCTTACAATGAAAACACTGTGAACTTTTATTAAAATTTTTAATGGAAGTTGAAATCCCAAGAGAGATATCATTTTTTTTATATAAATGTAGAATTACAAGAATAATGTTAGTGTTTTGTGCGAGTAATTGCAGCCAGCACCTTGAAATTTAGTGTACAAATCAATTTTTATTATTTGCTTAGTTGGTTGCTAATTTATGT